>JAJOOO010006019.1:0-17900 GCA_029582685.1 Solanum piurae
CAAGATATATACGAGCTTATTCTTATGAAGAAAATGAGATGGATAATTCGAGTATTAAAATGATGGCTAATTTCTGATTTAGAAGTTCAAAAAGTTTTTGACAAGACTGTGAATCAATGATCTAAGTTTTCCAGCCATTGATCATCAGATGACCCATAAGATCTGGATGGGGCTATGAGATGATATCATATCATAAAAAAGTATACGGATTTCTCTTCTATCCTAAAATTTAGAACCGAGTTATCATATCATAAAAAATTACAAGGTGCCAGTTACATCAATAGCTAATGCAGACCCCGGCCCCTACGAGTTGCTGTGTTGATTACTCGACCCATACTAATTACTACTGCATACTCCTTCTACTTTCTACTACATCGCGTCTAATTTACATGGTTCAAAATCTATTTTTTGCACTTATTTCCTTGAATTTTTAACACATATAGTACCTAAGCTAAAATTATAGTAATTTTTAAAATTATTTTTCTCAAAAATAAACCGACATAGTACCTAGATTTTTATTTTTTATCATTTATTTACACAAATCGATGCACAAAGCCTGTTTTTGTAGTGTAAATTGTACAGTAGTTGGAAATATTTTATCAAAGTAGTATGTGTGGGTTGAGTGGTAGAATTATCCCAAGCCATTGAAAATATATCTGTTGGTTATATTCCAAGTAACTACATTTTTATGTATATTTCTATAAAATGATCAGTTTTGACCCACTTTTTAGTTGCGTAATTAGCTTCCCTAAAGGAGTCAGGAGTGAATAACATCATCATAAGCTTGGATGAAGAATTAATCTGTTCAGTGTTGTGTCCTACCTACACAATGGTCTTCAGCTTATAATGATTTAGGATAGAAGATATGATTCATGAAGATAAAGTACTACGTCACTTTTACAGAACATAAAAGTCAGCCAATAATGCAAACAAGCTTAGCCTATATCACTTCAGGTCAGTATAGGATATTAAACAAAAAAAATTAGATTGATACATGAAAAATATAACTCCCCATCCTTGACTTATTAGAATGTCTAAATCCTTCGGGTGGCCCAGTTGTTTGAGCTTGAAACTTCCATGAGGTCTCAAGTTTGAAACTCTTACCAGCGAAAGCAAGGAGTTTGCCTTTTGAATCGAGCTTGTCTAGTGAGGACTACCTCTCCTATGTAATTTACTACGAGCTATTGCATAGAAGTGATGTATTACCTGTGGGTTTCCCTTTGTCAATGTCTAAGCGGTATCAGGCCTTACATAAGCTGGATCAGCCAACCAAAGCCTAGCTAAGTGCAATGGAAATACTAACTTTTTATTGGATTCTTAAGAAAAGGAATGAGATCATCAAGTTCTAGTGAATTTAATAGTACGGACATGAAGAATAAAATTCTCTTTCGTCATCCCACCTATCACCAATAAACAATCCATTAATTTCATCTAATTACTATGGTTTATAACTTTTTTCTCTAATTATTCCATTAGTCTTATCAATGTACAATAATATTCGACTACAAATGTTAGAGACCATGAATAAATAACATCTCCTTGATATTATAGTACTAACTGATTCTCCTTAGCTTCTTCACCAATTAATCTGTTCTACGTACTTGTGGTTTTTTTTAATTGACGAATCACCCAATGATTCTTCAATTTATAAGAATTTATATATTCCCCAACTGGCATACCCCACCCCTGCATCTTCCCCACTAATATAAATTCAACACATCCCTCAACAACTTCTCACTCACTACCAATTTACAATTCATAGTTTTCAAGCTTTCCTCAAGCATATACTTCAGTTTCATACACACACACACATTTTTATAAAAAAAAAAATGACATCAAATTCACTCACTGCTTGGACTCCAAGAGAAAACAAGAAATTCGAGCAGGCACTCGCGGTCTACGATATGGACACATCTGATCGCTGGCAAAACATTGCTAGATACGTCGGTGGGAAATCAGTTGAAGAAGTTAAACAACACTATGCTATCCTTGTAGAGGATCTTAAGCACATTGAATCTGGTGACGTTCCATTCCCAAAATACAAGTCAGGTGGAAAGTTTCGTTAATCTATTACAGGTAACAATTAACTCTGGCTCAAACTATATGTACTTATGATGCGCGATTAAAAATTTAAAAATATTTTTAGTATGCTTGGCCATGCACATTCCATTCAACTTGTTATCCTGTCCATGAAATGAACCCACATGAGATCATGTAATCCTTCTAGCTACCCTTTTCTGGAAAAAATTCTTAAGGTTCAATATTTTCTAAATACATGTAAGAATTGAGAAACTTCTTTTGTCTATACTTAGATTAGATACTCCGTACCCAACCATTATCTAACTCAATATTTTATTCCATACTTTGAAATCTTTAATATGTGATTCTGATACTACCATAAAGTTTGTCTTGACAATATGGAGTTTTTAGTGTCTTGTTTTTTTTTTATTAAGTCATGTTAGTGGCACTGTTTATTTTAATGTATCAACCGTCAATTCATGAGATGCGTCTAACTTTCTTTTTTGGTTCCAAGTAATTGATTAAAGTTCCTCTTTATACAGGAGTACGAGGTATAATACCAGTCAAAATTAAAGATATGTGGACGAATTATATACATGGAAAGACATATTTAAGATTATGAATACACTAAGCTATTATTTTCTTCTTAGATCTAGTGAGATGTGTTAGTGTTATCATTGTATAACCCTGTTTATTATTGTTTCGAATTAATGAGCATAATATAATTTATGGAAGCTAAGTAAAGATATTGTGCTTGATGTAATGATAAATTTCATATTGTTGAGTTGCAGTACATTGTTAAAACAATTGTGGTAACCATAATGGATGTTTTTGAACGACATTCGTATGGTAGATGAAATACGTACGAATTCCATGGACTCAAATTTAATGAACCCAACAATTATTGAACAAAGCTTGATACATATGTGAAAAACTATTAAGGGAATAGATCGAACCAAAAGTGAACCTCCAATGCACTGTTAAAATTAAAATTACCACGCTATGATTTACCGACTTTTAACCTAATTAAGGGAAGGTCGTTTGAATTGGCTTAAAAAAAATAGCTTCGAAAAATAAAAATTCAAACTTAAATGAATTTTAAATCAAAAAATAAAAATATAGGGAAGACCTACTTTTAGTTTTTAATTTTTTTAAATACTTTTTAATCTTGTCAAACACTTCCAAAAATAAAAATAACTTAAAAGTACATTTAATTAACTGTTAAATCAATCCAAACATACTCTCATTATCCCAAAGAATTAATAAATTAAGTCAAAGAGTTGTCTATCCATTCTCGCTAATGACATTTGTTCGTTATTACCTGAATTGCTTATTCGTTCGGCTAATGAGAGTAAAATATGTGACTATATCATCTAAAAGTTTATTTTTTGTTGAAAGTATATGACCATCACCTCTGAATATGTTGATATCATAAATGTTGAATGAAGGTCTTGGACCTGATTCACGCCTTAATACTTAAATAAAAAAATAAAAATTGTCTAAATCTTATAAACAGTCTACCGATCTCATTAACCACATAGTAATTTTTGGAAAAAAAAGAAAAGAAAGTTGTCCACTGGTTGAGAGGTAAATTCGCATAAGATGAAAATAAATAAAATTCAATGGTAAAGACTTGGTCTTAGCCATTTTAATTACGTGGCAGTAAAACATAAGACCTCATTTCACATGCATCCATCCACGTTGCTATTTTGGTTCTCTAAAGAACCGCTCTTTCCAACTTCCCAAGTTTATATATAACTTCCTCTTCTACTCTCAACTCTTTCATAATTCCCAAAAAAAAATAAAAAAATTGTTGATAACAATTCATAGTTTGAAAAGTAATCGAAACATTATTCTTAATAATTATTAAATAAAAATAAAAATGGGTTTGAGGATGTTGTTGTTTATAGTGTTGTTTGCGGGTATGTTAAGTGTGAGTTGGTGTTGGGGAGAGGAAGCGACGGAGATTGCGAATATGGCTTCAGGAGACATAAATAATAAAGCCCAACAGGCAAAGCAAAGTGCGTCCGAAGCCATTGAAGATGCTAAAGACAAAACTGCTTCTTGGACTGATTGGGTCACTGCCAAATTCTCTCAGTAAGCAAATGCCTACTTACTTTTTTGAGTAGTTGATGCATGCTATTTTTAGGTGTTCAAATTCATTTTATAATAACTGTGTTTTTGAAGAAAAATCTTAAAATTGGATAAAGTCTTTGGTTAAAGGACGTTAATAAACACTTTCTAAAATTAGTAATCCATTTTCATTTATTTATTTATTTTCTATACTTCCTCCATTTCATATGAAAAGTTATAACTAAAGAGTTAGTAAAAAAAATAAATAGAAATAATCTAAATTCTGTCTAATTACGATCTAAAAATGAAATAAATTGAAATTATTACTTGTACATAAAAAAAGAAAAAAAAAAGGACCAATGAACTGCTGTAAGGCTAAGCCCTTTGCTGGTACTTTTCACCTTTGAGATTTTCATTTTAATTTAAAATTAATTTTTAAAAATTGCCATAAAAATTAAGTATCATATTATCTTTATAAAAATAATTTTAATATAATTTTTTCATCGTTAATTTATATTGGAACGGATCGAACATTATGGATATATAATTGTTTTTTCAACACTGATCAACATGATCCTTGATTTGCATAGGTAATGTCTCTAGTGTAAACCTTTTGCAATGGTGAAATTAAAATAGGTAATTAATCGCCTTTTTCGTTGTATGACGAACATTTAGTTCTTGAAAATATCTGTTTTGTTTAAGAGATCTAAAATTATTGAAACGGAGGACGTTGATCAAGTTTTTAAAAGTTTCATTTTCCCTTTTTAATCAGACAAGTGTATGTGTCATACAATTACTGACATAACCTATAAAGGAACAAATTAAACTCAAATATATGTGAAGCATTTCCAGGTGAAGGTTTGGAAAATTAATTTAAATTGGTTAGGCAATGTTTGTTACTTCTTGTTACGTGTTTGACCACTCTCATTTTCAGGCACCAAGATGATGCAAAAGACGAAGCCCAAAGATTAACAGATAGAGCCAAGGAGACTGCATCAAATGCAAGAGATTCTGTTAATTCTGCTGCACATGGTACCTTTTCCTCTGTCTTCGAACTTTTAGAGCTTCCGTTGTTCACTTTGTAATGTTGTGTTTAGTTGTGTGGCTGGTCTATGTGTGTGTAAGCTTCCTATTTGATGTATTCCCATGTAACGGCTATTAATGAAAAAAATCCGCTTTGTTCTAGTTCACTTTTTCCTAAAAAGTCCTCACATGGTCAGTGAAGGCCCAAGTACCGGCCGCTCAGTGCCGCGATTGGTGCGAGTTGTAAGGAGTCTTGGTCTGTCTTCGAGCTTTTAGAGCTTGTTTGGGTTGACTTATTTTAAGATTTTTTTTTTGCCAAAAATCATTTTAAGTTTATGTAAAACAAAAAAGTGTTTGCACTTGTTTTTAAGTCGGAACAATACAAATAAGTAAAAGTCATTAACTTAGAATTCCTAACTTATGAGAACTATAAGCCCATCCAAACATGCTCCAAGAGACAACTTTTACGTTGAAAGAATTACTAATAATCAGATGTTCTTTGCAGAAACCCAAAGATATGGTTCTCAAAAGGCTAAGGATATGGCTGATGTAGCATCTGACATATTCGGTGATGCTAAAAATTATGCGTCCAAGAAAGCCAATCAAGCTATGGATACCGCTAGTCATGCCAAAGAAAGCGGAACAGAAAATGCATATGATGCTTATGTCTATGCATCGCAGAAAACCGGCCAAGCCACAAAAACAGCTACCGAGTTTGCCAAAGAAAAGGCTCATGATGCTTATGCTTATGCATCTGATAAGGCAGGTCAAGCCACGAACATTGCTTCAGATACGGCGGCCGATGCTAAAGAAAGTGCCAAACATAAGGCTTATGATGCTACCGATTTTGCCAAAGAGAAGGCACATGATGCTTATGCTTATGCTTCTAATAAGGCAGGTCAAGCCACTAACATTGCTTCTGACATGGCCGCTGATGCCAAAGAAAGCGTCAAACATAAAGTTTACAATGCCAAAGATTTCGCCTCTGAGAAGGCGCATGATTCCGTGAATGCTGCTTCCGAAATAGGTAGTTCAGCTAATGAGAAGATTAGTAATAAAGCTAAGGATGCCTATGCTTATGCCACAGATAAAGCAAGTGATGCCAAAAAAATTGGTAAAGACAAAGCGTATGATGCTTATGGATTTGTATCTGAAAAGATGAACCGAGCAAGGGACGAGGCTTCTGGTAATTCAAAAGACACAATGAAAGATAAAGCATCGGATGCCTATGACTTCGCCTCTAGTAAAGCCGATCACACCATAAGAATGGCTACGGATAGAGCCAATTATGCGAGAGACAAAGCTTATGCTGGATATGAGGGGGCCAAATCAAAAGTGCATGAAACTTACAACTCTGCAAAGAACACGATGAATGAACAAGCAAAGGATAAATATGAAACGGCCAAAGAGAAGGCTTCGGACGCTGCAGGTAATGTTGGAGCAAAATTTAGAAGTGCAAGTGGCAATGAATTATGATCAACCATAAGAATGGCTACGGACAGCCCCAGAAATCCTCATTGAACTAATTTTCTATCCGGTGAGTAGCGTAGATTTTACTATTATATTTTTCTTCTATTGTTACATTGTTTTTAAAGTTGGGACAAATGAAATTGATGAACTCAATTCTATAAGGTCATAACTTGTGTTAAACTTTAATTTAATAAAGAAAATGACGACGCTTATTATGCATATTTTGTTTGGAACTTGTCACTACTTTCATTGACAATATAAAGCTGCGTTTGAACATAGATTTCCAAATGTTCTTGGCAAATATTATTTGAGTGAAATTTCACCATGTGTTTGATCATAGTATTTGAAAAACATATTTCATTTTTTTAGAAAAATATGTTTTATACTCATAAGTTTTAAAAACTATCAAGTTTGTATTACAAGTCAATTGAATCTTCGTTGCAACAAATAACAAGTAGTGTCCATGACACTGATGCAATGTGGTAGTTTGGAGTGAGTGCAACAAGTATCATTTCATACATCGTGAAGTAGACAAAACACATAATTTTATTACCCTGAGTCAATTGTTCATCATTTTCATCAACAACAATATCATCACTTTCATTTCACTGAATATTTCATCACTACTTTAGTGTTCACGTAAAAAATTATGTAATACAACACAAATAACTATTATAGAGGGTGTTTTTGTAAAAGATAAAAATTTGATGTAAAATTTTAATTTTTGAAAGATCCCAAATAGTGAGATTTGGCCCAAATACTAGAAAAATTAGTATTTAGGATATTTGCCAAACAAATTCTATGGACAAATACTATATGTCAAATTTCTCTCCAAATATTACTTAGGAAATCTATGACAAACGGTCCAAAATAGGTGCAAAAGTAATTGTACCAACTACCAACTATTAAAAAAATAAAATAATGTTACTATCGTTGAATTTGAGTAGTCATGTACGAGAAATCCCATTATTTCAAATTATGACTACTGGAGTGACAAGACCTATGCTTAAATATTGGGACGTACCATTATATTGTGGGCACCACCAGATAATTATACGGTTCCAAAAGTCACGTACGTTCAAAAATCAAAAGGACCACCAAAAATTTGTGTTGACGGAATATGATTTTTTCACTTATATTTTTATCGAACCAGCTGGAAAATGCAGATTAAAAATAGATTCTTACTAAAATATTTCTAACACAAAAAAATTTGTATGAAAATATTAAGAGTATTATTTTTTCTTTATTCATTGGTTCAATCAAAATATATGTGGTAGTGACATTTTTGTAGTGAGTTTGTTCTTGTTTTCTCCATAGAATTTTATGGCTAAGATCTGAATGGGCCATACAAAAATCTTTTTTTCAATTTGGACGGTTCCAAATTTATAGTAGAACTAGTATATTTTGAGTTATAGTAATCATAAATATCATTTGAGATTCGTTAAACTTTCCTCCTTCGGTATTGAGGTGCTTAAAGTTATCTTCTGCTTATGAAACACCATAGAGAATACTGGATCTAAGCCTTATCTTCTTGATGACCATTTAGATGATGAATTTAAATTTTACACTTACAAATTCAGTCGCAAAAACTTGTGTTTCTTTTGCTTTTCGAGTTGAAAAAAAAAAATCACCATAACCTAATATGATACTGCATTTTTGTGCAGTACTTCATATTTTTATATATTTTTTAACTTGGAACTCCATTTTGGTTATTACTGCCGATAGGACCCTTATTTTAGTAAAACAAAGTATAAATAAAGATAACAGTGATGGTATCTTATAGCAGTAATTCTTATCAACTTTAAATTAAGGTTCATTCAATAAAAAGACTGATTATAGAGAAGTTTCTTGTTGGAAACACTTCTTATTATAGGATAGTAATGTCATTTTTGCATGACAATCACTATCGATCACATTTATGTAAACACCAAGTGCAACAATCCAAGAGTATCAAAACATATCAGTTATGCTTTTTGTTGTACAGGCGATATATTACAAGTTTCATCTATCTATAGTTTTATATATATAGAAAGAGACTTATTTTGCAGAAATAGCAGATAGTATTAGTTCTACTGCTGCATCGATCACATTTACAAATCATCCAGGTGCTTAATTTTGCTAACACTAGAAGAGTACAAAACGTTGTAATAAGCATATTAATCTCATGTCACCTGGTTGGGAAACGATGGCTAATGGTGTTATGTTTGTCACATGTTTTGGCCCTAATTTTTGACCGAAGAGTTTCTGGGCCCTATACGTTCTAGTTCATTGTACTAATAATTCAGATTATCTACCTTTCAAGCATTATTAAACCTATTGAACTTCTACTTTCTAATAAGATCATAGTATGTAATTAAGCATACTACTAGTTTCTTTTATATTTATAGAGCATAAAATCATTGTACGAGTCTCTTAATTCTATTACCTACTAATTAGTTCAGTAGTTCAATTTCCGTTACTTTGCGTCTCAATTATAGCAAGAACGGTGAAAGAGAAATAATTGCATTTTTATGTTTAATTTTTTTTTACAACCGAGAAATCGGTGCATGACCCCCTTGGGCCTTTTTTTTATGTTTAATTTTGTCTGTTATTTCCACGATTGATATCCGACAACACAAAAACAAGGAAAAATAAAAAAACTAACTTAGCGATCGCAATCCAATGCACAGAAAGGGGAATTTGAGGAAACTTTTGTGATGAATTAATTGGTACTACTAATTAGTACTAACCACATAAGGTCTTAAATTTGAAGCAGCTGAAATTTTGTGATCAAAGAATTAATTACTATTTGTCTAATAATAAACTCATCTTATCTATCAGATTTATGCACAAATTGGGATTTTGTAGTCTTGCCTGTTTAAGTTTGTTTCTTCTTGGTTGCTTGCTTGCTGTTGTGCATCCACACTTTGAACACTTGTCTCTTCACGCCCACTTCATTACAAAACTGATGCACTTCTTGTTCATCTTGTTTCTGAATTCTCCATCCGAGTTTCTCAGCGAACTCTAGCATTCTATCTTTCTGTTGTTGACTGAATTTCGTTCGAAATCTCTTCTTCGACGCCGAAAAATTACAAGGCTGAATTATCCCTTGTCCTCCGTGAAACATATTCAGATCTTCACTTGATGATTCAGCTGCAACTCCCGTGTTCCCACCGAAACTCATCATTACTGGTGCCATGTGACCTCTTGGATAGCTGTGTGAGTATTTATGATGGTTTTGTTGCTGCGTAGGCACAGCTGGAAGTGAAGGCGGAGTTTGGTTGGGTATACGGTGGTTATTTCTATGCACACCACGTGTTTGTGATTCGTCCTCAGTCTCTTTCCTATGAAAATTGCGGTGACAATCACAAGCTGCACATTTCAGGTATTCCGGTGTCTCTTCTTCTCCGCTTGGCATGAATTCTCCGCAACCGTCTAATACATATCCTCCCATATTTGCAGCATGATTTTTGAGACATTCTTTGTACCTGACGGGGGTAATAGTCCTCTCACTTGCTGAACTAGTAGATAGTTGTCGAACTGGATCTGGATCTGAATTTTGAGTAAGATTATGCTGATCTAGGGTTTGGTTAGGGCTAAAAATGGTATTTTCATGTATACTTTGTTCATTTGTTGTTCTATTTGGTATATTTGAAGCTATAGGAGCAGTAAGGAATTTGTTTGCTGCAGAGGATGATGATTCTTGCTGGTTAAGATGAGATGAGTTATAACTCATGGGATTGGGATTAGGCAAGCCCATATCCTTTTCTTGGCCTCTGTGTTCCATAAATCCTAATTTTGCTATCTGAAATGACCGTCTGATCTTAAACTTTCACCTTCTGGTAATCTATCCTAAGTTACAAAAAAAATATCTTGTAAACTGTTTTAGTTAACACAGTGATGTATCATAATTGGAGGACTAATCAATTGAGTGTGATATTTTTAGTGCTAAATCCACTGTATGTACTATTAGAGAGGCTGATAAATGGACAAAGAATTGACCCAATGATCTTGGTGCTGAGCTAGCTAGTAGTAGGGAGTAATAATTTCAAGAAAATTGAGACAGACGGTCAACACGGGGTAAAACTAGACTTTGAAGGTCACTCACTAGTTGTAAATTACAGAGATTTGTTGATTAGCAAAATGAGGAGGATTTAGAGTAAGGGTTGAAGAAAGAAAAATAATTAAATGAGAGAAGATTTTCTTGTGTCTCCTTAAGAGGCATCCAACTCAAGAAAGCACAAAAGAAAGAGAGTTTGGTAGGTAAAGTAAGAGTGATGAGTTGCCATAAGACATTGATGAAAGTAAGACTTACTCCACTAAACAACCGACAAGGTCATGTTCGTCCTCTTCTGCAGCCTGCACACTGGTCCAACAATCTCATTATTATTACGCTTAACGCTTCCTTTCACTATGTCAGAGAATACGGGAAAACGTGGAATATGAGAAGAAATTATAGATGGTGACATAAACTAAATATGGTCCCATCTAATCTAAATTCTTCACCAAAACGCAAGATACAATTGCATTAGGCTAACAGCCGTATTTTCAAGATAAGACAAAATAGCTAATTAATAATCAGAGGAAATTAGGCGGTGTTATTAGAAAGAGAAAGGGCATAGGAAGGGGGGCTTTTTGGTACTGTAAAGTGTGGAAAAATAAAGTGGCACGGTAAAGCAATTGGAGCAATTTGTTTCCGTTAGTGTGTGTGTCAGATGTTATACACACTCTTTTCTTTCTAAAACGACAAGGCAGTGCTTGCAAATCACCAACCTTGTTATTAAGAGAATCTGTAAAGGAGATTTGCCTTTAGTTTTCTGATGATGATAACTGTTTCTACAAGCAAAATGGCATCTCTGCTCCATGGTTTTCATTTCTGAAGTAATTAAATCACTTTGTTTTATTAAAGTGATCTTAGCTTTATCTTTTTACTTCCATGTTTTTAAGAGGCAGATAATTATTTTGATGGGGAGAGGGATCCAGTTCCCCTTTTGGGGAGAGGTATAATCAAAATTTCATTGTTTGGGACTTCGTGACAGCCTAAAATGTGGGTCTCATGTAAAGACTTTCGTATTTGTACCTGTTGTGTGAATGCCCACGGAATTTGTTTGGCGTGGGGTTGTCGGAAAAAATTAAATAAAGGAAGAGCTATGTATAATGTGTGATGGTATTTTTAAATTTTAATGACATGAGCTTTTTTGGCGGAGTAGTGCTTGACTTAGCTAGCGTTTTATCATGGATATTGAGAGTAGATTTTGAAAGTTCATCTTCATTAGTCTGTTTGGTCATGAAATTTTATCGATTTTCAATTACTTATAAGCTCCAATTCACAAAAAAACTTTTTTAAAAAATCAAGTAAATCATAATTTAGATTTTGAAAAAATCAAATTTTCAAGTTTCAACTTTAAAATTTATAACTGAATGGGAGCTTAGTATTAGAGGCGGAGGGCAGGTGTTCTATCTAGAATTGACTATTTTAGAAGTTTTAAGATGGAGCGGTTGATTGTTCTTCATGTCTCCCAATAGTTATATTATTTTGAGTGGGGATAGTGTTTGCTATCACTGCTTCTTACGCAACATAACTATTTTAGTATTGCAAGTGAAATGTACACCAGAACTTTAAGATAAGAAAAATGAGGGAGAAAAGACGTGTACGGAGTGCTTTTTCCCTTTAATTCTGACACTGTTTTGAGTCTGGTGGTCTGAATGACTAACAAAAATGAGAATGCTTAATCTAATTGCTTACAAATATAATTAAATCTAACGGTAGTCATTGTGGTTAAAAAAAAACAACTTTTGGCGTTGAAAATTTCCACTACCTTAAACTAATAAAAAAAAAAGAGAGTTGCTCGGAGAAGGATTTGGAAATTGTTCCTGGCCATCACTGCACTACCGTCCAATGAAAACTTAGGAACAGGATAAATTGTTACTCCATCCGTTTCATTTTATGTGAGGTAGTTTGATTCGACACGAAATTTAAGAAAGAAATAAAGACTTTTAAAACTTGTGGTCCAAAATGAATGATAGAAATTTGTGTGGCTGTAAATCATTTCATTAAGGATAAAATAGATATTTTATAGTTAAATTGTTACTTAATATAAAAATGTGTCATTTTTTTTTAAACTGACTAAAAAAAAGAGTAAGTCACATAAATTGAAACAGATGAGTACTAGAATTACTGAAAATAGTAACAATAAAGAGTCCAAGATCAGTGTTTGCACATTTTATTTTATTTTAAAATTGAGTAACTAAATAATCTTTAATCCATTAGTAGACTAGTTTAATCATTGATGATTGAAGTTGCTTATCACAAAAAACGGAAAGGTAAAAACCATTTGTTTAATTGATCTGCATAGACTAAGCTTTTCTTGATTGGTGGAACATGTAGTTTGTTATTTAAATCTAATGTAGGATTAGGGTTTCAATTATTAAATTAAGAGATAAGGTCTTACTAATCACTAATTTAAGTACTACAACCGGAAGCTTCATATGGATACACGTGCCAAAACCCTAACCTTATTATTTGTGACTTTTATGTGTAGTACTCCTTCCTTCCGTCTCATTTTATGCGTCCTCTTTTTTTGTCCCAAAAAAATTTTCCTTCCGTTTATTTTTAATTGTCATAACTTTTTTTTAGAGTTAAATTATAAGAACTTTCACTATTATTTTACAATGTACTTTTTAATCATATTGATATGCAAAAAATTGCAATTTATAATATTTTCGTATAGTTTTTAAATATTTAATTTTTTGTTTAAAATATCGAATTGATGTAATTTAATTTAACTTTGAAAATTAGTCAAATTGACTTTCGAAAAGTGGAACATAACAATTAAAAGTGGACTGATGGAGTATTACTTTACTAACTTTAAAACGTTTTTTCACTTTTAATAATATGATTAATAACCACATGAATATTTAAGAATTATTTTAGATCACAATTTTCAAAAAAATAAAAATAATTAAAAATATCATATCAAATCAAACACTCACACATAAAATGAGAAGAATGAAGTAGTATTTTACTCATGTAGACGGTAGTTTCGTCCCCATTTCTTATTCTGTCAATCTTTCAGATAATTACTAAAATAGCGAAAATGAATTTAAAATGTACTGGAATTAGATTTATTGACAACTTTCGGGGGAAAAAAATATTGGTCGATAACATTGTGATACATAAAATGTGTTTGGATAATTGTAATTATTGAGGAGATTTTTTTTAGTAATATTGGGAATTATGAGATCTTATATTTATTTATTTATTTTGGGTCAAAGCCACATTTAAATTCACAACACTACATTTTTATTTTGTTTGTCACTACCCACATCTATTACTTTGTCACGTTTAGCCTATGGGCCTATGGTAAACGGGTCTTTTGGCTGTTCATGAGTAAGAGTCAACAGAACATTTCGCGTGGCATTTGCGATTTGATTTGAGATTTCTTTTTCTATTTTATAAACTCTTAAGGGATAGTTTGGTAGAGTGTATTAGGAAAAATAATACATGTATTAGCCTTGTATATTACTAGTAATTTATTAGATACTCTTTTTCAACTTATGTATAACTAATGCATAACTAATTATTGCATTGGTTATATACTCTATTGTGTATTAAGGTGTGCAGTGCTAATATCATGGATTTCTAGGTATTAGCAATGCAATGGTTTTAATGCATGCATTAATATGATAAAAGACTTAATTGCCCTTCAAAACCTTTTTACATCTTTTCCATCATAAAAGTGAAGGGTATCTTTGTAACTATTTTTGTTAATGCAATACATACAATTTTTAATGCATCAAACCAAATAATGTATTAAAATAACCTATGTATAATTAATGCAAGCCTAACTAATACATGCACGCCTAATGCAAGCATTACTAATACACTTTATTTAGCATTATTTTTATACACTCTATCAAACGACCCTTAGATTCACACAACTTCCACTAGTTGAGATGTTTAGAATAAAATTTTACTTTTCATATCGAATTCATCTTTGTTGCGTAATTTGAAATTGATGGAGTAACATTTCCTAGTGTTTTCTTACCTGTAAATTAATAGACGATCAAATGTCTCTGTCGTAACATACCTGGTTTCAAGATTTTTTTTGTCTGCAATAGCACTATTTAAATAATATTTGATAGTTATAGGCATAAAATTTAATTTTTATTTTAAAATGTTTTGGATGTAAAAAATTTAAGCTTACTCACACTTAAAATAAACAAGGAAATCTTTCAATTAAGAAAAATATGTTCACATGATATTTAGAGGGAAAAAAATTCTAGACTTATTAGGTAACATTAGAAACAAAAAAATCCTTAAAAATGATTAGTTATCATACTACTAAAAAGAAAGACAAATCTTATAATGTTATAAAGACGATTGTGACTGTTATAGATAGAAAACATTATAAAGAGATAAAATATATTTTTAAAATCGATTCGAAATAAAATAAATTGGTTGTTTAGTAAGGTATCATTGTTTCAGAGAGGTTAGGATTGTTTCTAAGGTCGGCATACTACGTATATGACTATTTGTGAGTCTTTTAGAATATCTAGCACGTTAATAACCTTTTACTACATATAAGTAAATAGAACATAAAAAAATCAATTTCAGAAAAAAAATTTGATTGTTATAATAAAGTGTTGTATAATAATATTGTTATAGAGAGATCAACATAGGTTGTGTGTGGTGATAAAATGCTTTCACCTTCAATCAGAAATTTTAAGTTTCAGCTTTGGAGCACCTCCCCGAATGAATCTTGCATTGCGCAATCTAAATTTAGTTGAAAGTTTTATACCGACTACGAACATCGGATGAATATTATATATATATATATATATGACCTTTCATGTCAGTTTCTAAGAAATTATACAGTAGTATCTTAAATTTGGTAGGAGAAAAGAAGAAAAAATAGGGTGAAGGGGAAGGGAGTGGGGGTCCAATACAGAGTCCTGGAAGAGCGGAAGAAAAAGGACAGGCAAAATCTAATAGGAGAGTATGGACAAGTCACATCACCAGCTTCACGCTTGTTACTCCCAAAAAATAAAAGTTAAATCTGAGACTCCGCAGAAATTAGTGGAATCTGCATTACGGTAAACACGTTCACTTCGTCTTAATTTATATGATATTATTAATTATTTAAAAAAAAAAAAAACATATTTGATTATATTGATTAAAATTATTTTTAATTGATTTTTCTTCACAAATTAATGTTTAAGGAGGATCCAATAAGCATAAAATGGAAATGTGGTGATTATATAATCATGGAATAAAGAAAGATGACATTTTTTTTAATGAATTAAAAAAAAAATCATATAAATTGAAATATATAATTGAGTAAAGTTTCATATGCATCCATCAATATCGGCTAACATAACCACTTAAATTTCCAATTTACTCAGCAAATATATGTCCTTAATTAATCACGTTTGGGTCTAAACTAACCCATATTTGCTTATGTTAAAGAAATAGACCCCGAATTAAACTCAAAACTAAAAGTTAATTCATAAAAAGACAAGCATAAGACTATTAAAAATACTTTGCACCCTCTCATACTCAAACTTGACGTCAACATGAGAATGATCGATATAATATAAGATTCATTAGGACATGCATCTTAACGAAGATGGACATGACTTGAATATCATGTTAAAAATAGACTTCGAACCTAACTCAAAATAAAAAAATTAGCTCTTTGTGTTAAGATTTCTCAAAATCAATATTCCAGGATCCCTCAAGTATTATGGTTTACCCGAGCATACTCATTTTTGAGCCCACATATTATTATGTTCTTTAGTCCCACATCATCAACTCACACTCCCTAAAACATTTACTCATATCCTGTCTTCACACTGGCCGTCTTAATCCCTAGGTCACTAAAGCAATCGCTTGGGGCTCCATATTTTTTAGGGCCCCCATTTTTTTTTAAAAAAATTATGTACTATGAGTGCTATGATTTCTATTAAGGCATAAGGAAATTGCATATAAAATGAATGTAGAACTTGAATTTCGTAAGAAACAATTTGATGAAAATATTGATAACGAAATCACAAAGTCCCTTGAAACTATATATATATATATACTAGATATGAAAGGGTCCGTTAACGGGCCCAATATTACAATCTTAAATATATTATTTCGCAACCAAATATTAAAATGCATTTCCGCGTCGCGGACTTGCTCCCAGACAGTATTTTCTTGACCGTTTCTCATGATTAACTATCTAACACTCATTTAATCATTACGATATCTTTTCTACCACAAAAAATAACCTTGAATTCATAATTCATAATTCAAATTCAAGTTAGAGCTAAGAGTTAAGTCTTGAGAGTTCTTTCGAGTCTTTTGAGAAAGTCCCTCTGAGTATTTTGAGGAGTCTTCTATAATTTCTAATAACTTGTTTTAAGACTCGAGTAAGTGAGTATGAGAATGATGAAAATGTATTCATGAGTCTACACTATCATCAATCATAACTCTTGAATTCATAATTCAAAATTCACATTCAAGAAAGAGCTAAGAGTAGAGTTCAAGAAAGTCTTTGAGTTCAATTGTGAATCCTTTGAGATCAACTATTGATTTGAGCTAAGTTTTGAGGAAGTAAGTATGAGAATGAGAAGAATCATATACATGAATTCCATATTGTTATTTAGACCCTCGAGTTGAGTCGTTTATCCCCATAAATTCCGCATGAACTTCATAAGTTGAGTATGTTTGAGAGGAGGAGTATCTTCAAGTTCCAAGTCTTGAGTATTGAGTTCCTAATCATTTAGGGATTATATTCCTAATCATGGGGCTACTACATGTTACCCATGAAGGTCCTTGAGTTGAGCAGTTTATGCACATAATTCCGCATGAACCCTATGAGTCAAACAGTCTTGAGATGAGAGGTATCATTGAGTCCTTGAATTGAGTTATTTACATCCATAATTCGGCATGAACCCTATTTTAAGAAGTCTTTTGCAAACTTTTTTAAAATTTGTTTTAAGACTTGAGCATATGAGTTGAGGAAGAGTAGAACTGAGTTCATTTTCTTTAAAATAATATATTGGAACTAAGTATTCCCAAGAGTAAATATTTTTACATTTAAGATGAGAGGAAACTTAAGATCTCCAAAAGAGTTTTGAGCAGTTTGAGTATCATCTCTTTTAAGAGAGATTTTTGAGTAATAATCTCAAAACACATAAAGAGTTACGTTTTAGAGAGAAAAAACAGAAATTCCACTCAAGTATAGAGAATTTTTTTTTTTTTTGGGGGGAATATTATACTATTTGTTTGCTTATTAATTGTAAATAATATATTCAGTAATTAATAGTTTATGTATTGTTGTAATATC
>JAJOOO010006021.1:0-24298 GCA_029582685.1 Solanum piurae
ACTCTGCAAAGAATACAAGTGAAATACTACAAGAGAGAGAACATCAAATGTCTTAGAAGGTGAGAAGACAAGTGAAAGGATGATATGAAAATGAATTAAGAGCTACCTATTTATAGGAATGAATTCTTCCTATTGATGTCATCCATGACATCACTATGTGTCAAAAATGTCAAGGTTAAACATGTGAAGCCATTTTATGGTTTACCTAAATTTCACTTACCAAGATACTATCTTGACTTTTATTTTTGCACTAATTATCTTCCTACCAAATCTTCATATTAATTCATCTTCCATTGAGTTTGATTCCACAAGAACCAAACCAACTCTTTCAATCTCCACATTGGTTTGCGTTCCGAGCATAAGAATAAACAACTCCGGCCAAAACTTCTAAGCTTACTGGGCAATCCCGTTGTAAGAAACAAGAAGAATCAAACCTCTGTTGAACATACTAGCTCCACCTAGCAGTTGTTCTCTCAATTGATGCATACTCCCGCCAAGTCCTTGCAGTGTGCAAACTTGGCAAGTGGGACTATCTTGGTCAACATGTCTGCAACGTTATCGTCTGTGATAACCTTCTCAACCTTGATAGCTCCCTCTTCTATGACATCTCGAATAAAATGGAATCTGACATCAATGTGTTTGGTGCGCTCATGAAATCTTTGATTTTTAATCAAATGAATAGCACTTTGACTATCACATCTTAGAGTTGATTCCAACTGAATCAAACTCAATTCTGCCACCAAACCTTTCAACCAGATAGCTTCTTTCACTGCCTCCGTTGCGGCCATATATTCTGCCTCTAATGTAGACAAAGCGACAATCGACTGTAAGGTCGATTTCCAACTAATGGCACTGCCAACGAGAGTAAAGATGTATCTTGTCGTGGACCTCTTCCTATTAAGATCCCCTGCATAGTCAGAATCTACATAACTGAGAATTGAAATACCTTCACTTTTCCGGAAGGTTAGACCAACATTAGGAGCTCCTTTGAGATGTCTCAATATCCACTTCACAGCTTCCCAATGTCTTTTTCCTAGATTTGCCATGTACCTGCTTACCACACTTACAAATTGAGAAATATCTGGACATGTGCACACCATAGCATACATAATGCTACCAATTGCGCTCGCATAAGAAACCTTTGACATATGCTCCACCTCATACATTAACTGAGGCATTTGTAACTCTGAAAGCTTGAAATGAGAAGCTAACGGTGTACTTGCAGGCTTGCTCATATGCATATTGAATCTCTCAAGAACCTTTTCGATGTACCTCTTTTGAGAAAGATGTACAACACCGTCTTCTCTTGAAATCTCCATTCCAAGGATTTTCTTCGCAACTCCCAAATCCTTCATGTCAAATTCCTTGCTCAACAATTTCTTCAAAATATTTATCTTTGTGATGTTGTTAGCAGCAATAAGCATATCATCAACATACAACAATAGATAAATCATAGAGTTACCAGACATCTTCTTGTGATACACACAACTATCAAATGCACTCCTCGAAAATTCATGTGTAGTCATGAATGCATCAAACCTCTTGTACCACTGTCTAGGGGATTGCTTCAAACCATACAAAGACTTCTTCAGTTGACATACATGATCTTCTTTTCCCTCAGCTAGGAAACCTTCAGGCTGATCCATATAGATTGTCTCTTCTAGATCACCATGTAAGAAAGCAGTTTTGACATCAAGCTGCTGAAGTTCTAAATCAAATTGTGCAACTAATGCTAGTAACACGCAAATTGAGCTATGTTTCACGACTGGAGAGAAAATATCATTGTAGTCAATTCCTTTCTTTTGGCTGAAACCCTTTGCAACCAATCTCGCCTTGAACCTAGCATCTTCTACTTCTGGAATACCCTTTTTCTTTCTGTAGACCCATGTCTCATTTTTGTGAAGAGACTCCATCTCTTCCATCATGGCTAACTGCCATTGTGCATCATATTTGCAAGAAGTTGCTTCAACATACGAAGAGGGCTCGAGATCCTTAATCTCTTCTTCTGCAGCTATGAATGCATGTGCAATCAGATTTTCTTGCTCTATAAGACGTTCCATTTTCCGTATCTGCCTTTTGTCCCTTCCCTTCGCAATTGTGTATGGTTCATTGACATCAAGTTCTTCAAGATCTGCATCTTTTGACTCATCAATTTGAGTCTCTTGATCCCGTTCCTTGGTAAGCTCCACCGGTAGCTCCACCTGCTCGTTGTTCTCGTTTCTTGATAACTCCACAGAAACTTTACGAGGATCAAGTATAGAGGATTCATCAAGGGTAACATCTCTACTAACTACAAATTTGAGTAAGGACAAACACCAAAGTTTGTACCCTTTTACTCCATCTACATACCCTACGAATATGGCCTTCTTAGCCCTTGGTTCAAGTTTTCCTTCATTAACATGATAATAAGCTGGACACCCAAATATTCACAAGTATGAATAGTTAGAGGGTTCACCTGACCAGACCTCATTCGGAGTCTTAAAGTCAATCGCTGATGCTGGAGATCGATTGACAATATGAGAAGCAGTATGAACTGCTTCAGCCCAAAATACTTTGGACATCTTGGCTTGTAAGAGCATACAACGAGCCTTCTCAAGAAGAGTTCTGTTCATTCTCTCGGCAACTCCATTCTGTTATGGTGTGTGCCTGACCGTTTTATGTCTTGCTATCCCATTAACCTTGGAGAAATCATTGAACTCTTCACTGCAAAACTCCAAGCCACTATCTGTGCGAAGATACTTGATTTTTCTCTCCATTTGATTTTCAACCAAAATCTTCCACTCTTTAAATGCTTCAAAAGCATCACCTTTTGCCATTAAGAAACGCACCCAAACCTTTCGTGAAAAATCATCAATGAATGTGAGAATATACCTCTTTCCTCCCTTCGATGGAAGCTTAGAGGGACCCCATAAATCTGAATGGATGTAGTCTAGCACCCCTCCCGTCTTGTGTTTGCCAGTGCTGAAGCTTACCTTTTTCTACTTCCCTAAGACGCAGTGCTCACAAAATTCAAGTGTGTTGATCTTCTCACCATTCAAAAGGTTGCGATTGCTCAACATCTCCAATCCTCGTGCGCTCATATGACCTAGTCTCATGTGCCATATTTTTGCCTTGTCATCATTAGATAACTGCACTGTAGATGCATTTACAGAGCCAATAATGGTGCTTCCCGCAAGTGTGTAGAGGCCATCTTCCAGCTTGGCCTTCAACATGACTAAAGACCCTTTAGTCACTTTCATAGTTCCTCCTTCACTCATGTACTTGTAGCCTTGTTTATCCAAAGAACCCAGGGAGATCAAATTTTTCTTCAGATCAGGAACATGACGGACTTTTGTAATAGTCCTTACGGTTCCATCATGGCAGCGAACACGAACGGAACCAATGCCAACTATTTTACAAGTTGCATTATTGTCCATTAATATGGTTCCTCCACTTGTTTCATAACTGCTGAACCAATCTCTTCGGAATGTCATATGCAGAGTGCAACCAGAGTCTAAGACCCATTAATTTTCATAAACTTCACTATTGCATGATGTTGTTAGTACATAATCATCATCAGAATATTGTACTTGCTCAACAATGGATGCACTCGTCTTTTCTTTGGACTTCGACATAGGGCAATCTCATTCAAAGTACCTCTTCTTGTGACAACCCCAACACTCTGCATTCTTCTTGTTCACACGAGACTTTGATATGTACTTTGATTTGCTCATTCCCTGTTGGCTAGTACGACCTCTCACAAAGAGCCCACTAGCTTCGTTACCTTTGTCTCCATCAAAATGCATCCGCACATCACAAGAGTTAAGTGCTTGCCGCACTTGCTCAAGAGTGATAGGCTCTTTGTTATACATCATTGAATTCTCAATATCACGATATTTTGAAGTCAATGAAAATAGCAAAGCACATGCTAGTGTATCCTCATCTTTTTTTATTCCAGCAGTCTGTAAGTCCATCACAAGTTTGTTGAACACATCTAGATGGTCTTGCAACAAAGTACCTGAATCCACCTTAAATGTGTGAAGACGTCATTGTAACAACATCCTTGTTGTCACTGACCGGTCCTAGTAAATCCCTTCCAGCCTTTTCCATAACTCTTTGGCCGTCTCCTCGGTACTTGTACTCACGTCACAAAGTACGTTAGGTGCAAGGGATAGTTGGATTACACTTAATGCATCTCCTTCAATCTTCTCCTTGTCGGAATCTGATGTGTTATCGAGATACTTTCAGTCAATAGCATGGATTGAGCATTCCCTCCGCAGTAACGCCATCATCTGGATCTTCCAGATATTGAAGTTGTTGCGCCCACTAAATCTATCAATATCAAACTTCATAGAACTCATCTTTACTTGTTCTTCCTTTTCTACTACAATGTATTTGGAATACAGAAAGCCAAAGTAATTCTTTTCTGATGTGGAAGTTCAGACTATGTTGCAACCACAGAGCATACTCAGACAGAACATTGGCTCTGATACTAATTGTTAGTGGAAACGTGAAATTAAAGAACAAGGAAGAACAACAATATTTAACGTGGTTCGGATCAAAATGATCCTACGTCTACCAAAGAACATTGTACCAATATTTATTTTACTCTGCAAAGAATACAAGTGAAATACTACAAGAGAGAGAACATCAAATGTCTTAGAAGGTGAGAAGACAAGTGAAAGGATGATATGAAAATGAATTAAGAGCTACCTATTTATAGGAATGAATTCTTTCTATTGATGTCATCCATGACATCACTATGTGCCAAAAATGTCAAGGTTAAACATGTGAAATCATTTTATGGTTTACCTAAATTTCACCTACCAAGATACTATCTTGACTTTTATTTTTGCACTAATTATCTTTCTACCAAATCTTCATATTAATTCATCTTCCATTGAGTTTGATTCCACAAGAACCAAACCAACTCTTTCAACATATATTATGAAACTATATATAACAAACATCATAAGGCCGTGAAGCAGAGTGATCTCCTACTCTGCTCTTCCTCTATTGTTGGTATCAAACCTTTAGCAAATATTAAGGACTTAAGACTCACTTACGAGAACTACTTAACCACAAGGATAATACATAAATACGTCATTTAATTTGGCCTCAACACATATTTATGCGCTCCAATTTTAGGTGTGCACAAGTAGACACTTAAATTTGTATAAAGTTAAACAAATAGACACAACACGTACTACATGGCATCCTACATGACAATTTTCATCATACGTGGTGTCCTGTGTGTATTATGACACGTAGGACTCATGTGTCTAATGGCACATTTATGTATTATGTCAAACCATAATGAGACACTATTCCTTAATACTTTGTTACAAAATGAATGATAACTTTGAATATTCGGAAATTTTTTAACGTTAAACTTTCCATTTCACCATTAGTGACACGCTTTTATATCCACAAAAATGTCAACGACATGTTCAAAACAACAAGTTCCAAGAATCTTTGTATCTTTGATAAGCCATTAGTGTTGGGTTCGAAAGTGATTAGGACGTCGTGCGTAAGCTTTCATTTGCAAATCATTAGACGACACATAAAATTATACTAAAAGACATAATATTATTATATGAAATGACCAATTGGCCTACATAATTAAAAACTAATTAAAAAATATTAAAATTGTAGAGAGTAAAATCTCCCTATAAACAAAAGTTTATAAATTAAACGACTACATTGTAGATTCTATTGTATTCTGCTATGAGAATAGAGATCTTCAATTTATAGATTTCCAAAATTTTCCTCTAAGAAAAAATAAACAGATATGGAAGAGAGTTATATTTTTCTTTCAAAAATACTTTGACTTTCTTTTAAGAAAAAATTAAAACTCAAACATGGTAAGAAAATCAAGGCAAAACCCTCCCCATAAAGCAATTATGGTAATGCTTTAATTTTTCTTCAGCGAAAAATTAAAACTCAAATATGGTAAGAAAATAAAGGCAAAACCCTAACAAGCAACAGTCAAACATCATCATATAAATCGAAACTGAAATGAGGGAATAATAATCTACTAATTAAGGCGTTGCAAGTACTCAATGTTGGCATTTCGAGTGAGGATTTCATGAAGAACTCTCTTTTGGACTTCATCAACATTAGCGCTTTACAGACTTCTCGGTGTGAACCCGATTTAGTGTGGCTCCAATGCAGGTACCAGGCACTGAATGGGAAACCAAAAAATGCATATGATGTACTCTCTTTTAAACTATTGGGAAAGAAACGTTATATGATATAATATGATACATTAAGAAACATTGCGTATCAGTTCCATCCTTCATGTTATTCCATTTCTTGCTTCCAGGAACCCATTTCGGACACATGGAACCGAAGTAGCTCAACACAACAATCAAACTATTATTTAGGTATATATAGTAGTAGATCACAAACGTAACCATGTTGGTGAAAAATTTGCCTCTGCCACTGCCTGTGAAGTAAGTATCCACGGATAGTTCAATTCGTGTTGTTCCATTGCTTACTTCCAGGAGCCCATTTAGGACACACGGGACTGAAGTAGCTCAACACGACCCTCGAATTTAATAGCTCGACGAGCGGTGCAAATTTAACGCACCTTGGCGTCTTGTATTGGTTGATGGAAGCACCTAATAAGCTAGTACAACAATAGTCCACGAGCTTGTCAAAAGTACATGTTTCCACAATCCTGACTTCCAGAAGCCCGATGGATTTGTCAGACGTACGACACTGGCGGTAGACGTTGTTGAGAGATTCTTCAATGGTGAGGCAACAGTTTTCAAGGACTGAAGGAGGAATGGGGGCAGAGGCGTTGGCGCTTAGCTCCCAGAACAGGATATAATGGCCCGGAATGGTAGCAGTATCCACATAGCTGGTGTAGTCGGTTACACGCTGATTTGCTGCATTTTGTAGCTCAAATTCATTAGTTTAATCTGAATCGATGCTCAAGATCACATTTTCCCGGAGTATAAAGTTGAATTGAGGCGCGTTGTTCTTGTATCCAGCAACACGAAGCACATCACCCACCCTGTATCTATACAATCCTGAAAGGATACATCCAAGCATTAGCAGACATGTTGGAAAGATATTGTAACAACGTAATAATGTAATAATATAACAACTGGAAAGAGTTCCTTGATTGAATATTCAAAACACTATTACAAACTAAGAAACTTCAGCAAAGGAGAATAAGAACGACTGTAATGACATAAAGAAGAAGAGGAAACTGGAAGAAGGAAGAAGAGAGGGAAGACAAATACTATTAATTCACTGCATACTGATTCCTAGAATATTTTCTGCTATATATAACGATTTCATTCTTTCTAGGCAACTCACATATTAAGTCTCTTCTAGACAAGATTTGTTAATCTTGTATTGGACTTTTTGGTTCGTGTACTTCTCCTTAGCATGGTCTCAGGCCCAAGAACGTCTTCAGTTGTGTCTAGGCCCAACTCGTTATCAGAATTCATAACATATATATGAAAAAAAGAATGTGTCAAAAAACATTTCATTAAGCATTGGTGGTCCCCTTTTCAATAAACTGAAGATTCTTCTTGTTTACCTCAGCCAGGATTCTTTCCATGTTTAATAAGGATCTGTAACTGTGGTACCGGACACTGGGTGGGAAACTAACAAAATAGAGTTTAGTTGATTGTGATAATAGAAATCAAAGTAAGCCACAGACTTGATCTCTTCATGAACTTGATTAAATAAGAGATTTACCAACCTTTTTTTCTCTTTGAATTGAACAGACTTTCCAATGATACATACAAGGAAGAAAACTCAACAGCTGAGATGTCAATAGATGTACTAACCATTTAACTAATCATCACTAATCTAATACTAACAACTTGTAGAGCAGTTAACCCACTCAACTAATACACTACACTAGCTACCAATAACAAAATAATATTTTATCTTAAATATGCCATAAAATTCGTGTCTATAAAAACTTGTCGTTTAGGTGAAATGTGAAGTTTGAGTTAAATCAGAAGTCTCGGGTTTGAGCCTTAGAAGGGAAGAAATCTTGTTGGGAGCGCCACCCCGAGGAATGGGGCCTGCAAATTACGAATCCGATTTTTGTCAGACTCCAATATTGATACCCCGAACACCAGGTTAGAAAACAAAAAAAACAAAAAATAATAATAAGTTCCACAAATGAAATTTGAAGGGGAAAAATAAAGTTAAACACATGATGACATGAAACACATGTAAATGATTATCTGACCATATCTTTTGCCATAATTTAACATGTATATTTTTTTTTTTAAAAAAATACATGTCAGACAGATGGAAAATATTATTATTATTACTATTGCAACTTTCTGCAATTAAGTAATGATCTGGCCATGTTGTTTATAATTCTTGGTTGATTTGTACATTTCTTTTCTTTTTGATAATCGAAAACATTTCAAGGGTCAATGACGTACGGTTAGAAACTTGATGGATAATAGGTTCACCCCTCTATCTTTCTCCGCTCATGACAAGGGCAAGTTACCATAGATTAAAAGCATTTCAGAAAGAAGAAAAAAGCAGAAACTTTTTGTAAATGATAACATACTTCTAGTGCCTAAGGCATTAGTCTACTGGTAAGAGCACATCGCATCACGAATTCGGATCTGCTAAATAAATTAATGTTATATTAATTAACTAATAGTTCACATTTCAGAATCCAGTTGTATCTGAGAATAAAACAAAAAGAAAACAAGATAATTGAGACTTATGAGCACAGATTTAGGTTAATTTTGATTCAGATCCAGATCACAATTATAAAAAAGAAAATTTATATGTTGTGAAACATATTTTTGTACTATCAGAGACAAAGCTCAAAAAGAACGGACATGATATATTTACGAGTAAATATTGGATTCAGTTGAACCTGAATTGTATTTATATAGTGTAATTTTTTAATAGAAAAATATGAATAATTATCATAAAAGTAAGGAGTAGTGAATATTATTATATATGGTATAAAAAATAATGTAAATATACACAAATGTGAAAAATGATGTATAAAAAGAGTTTAAAGAATATATTTGTCATTTACCTATTTTATTCCGGGATAAGTTATCCCGGAATTACTATACCACCCAATGTGAGGAATAACTTATCCCGGTACTAATTCATAATCCAGGGATAAGTTATCCCAAGCTTTGCAACCAAACAAGAAAATAAAGGGTACTTAAAATTTATCATGGGATTAACTCCCCTTATCCATCACACGAAACGACCCCTTAGGGTTAGCACATTTTAGCACAAGATACCTCAATGCCAAACATACAAGCTTAAAAATATACATTTTTAGATTTAGAAAATTGTCATTCTTTTTAGAAACAAATTAAAATAGAAATATTACCATCTAAATTGAAACGAAGGAAGTTTTTAATGTGACTATTTAGTCAAATTTGTTCATAATAAATATGTTCTTCATAGTTCATATACAATCATGTTTGTTCATAACATACATCTACATGACCTAACCAATATAGTCCAACAAGTGAGGGTTGGGGGAGGGGAGGATGTTTTTTGTTCACTTATATAATACAAGGATGTACTTTAGGTTTAGGTCATACTCCAAGAATGATTTTAGCCAAAAACTTCACCTTTTTATTGAAATATATACTAGTGTTTTTCCCCAATATTTTTATTTAAATATACTAGTATTATTTATTTATAAAATTAATTTTTATATTTTGAATTTTTTTTTAACCCTTGATGTTTATCAATTATTTTTAATTCACAAATACATAAAATTAGTTTCATTGCATAGAGATATTTTTGGATACTTAATATTTATCCGTTGTTTTTAATTAGTTAATTTAAATGAGCTTTACATAGCCAAAAAGGAGCCATTAAAATTTGGCGACTTAATGAGTTTATTTTGTCTATTTCTTATATAATTTGAGTCTAGAATTCAACTCTCTTTTTTCTACTATTGAGTAATGATGCATAAATGCACGTGATAAAATTAATCTCAAATATTTTTTCGATACTTCATATCTATTTATTATTTTTAATTAGATGAAATTTACATCGCAAAAAAAGGAGCCGTTAGAAATTTGGCTACTCAATGAGTTCTTTTGTCTATATTCAACTTTTTTTCTACTATTCTCCATAAGAAATCATATTCGAATATTTAAAAATACTTTTCAATATATGATATTATCAATTACCTTTAAATCTGTTTACATCGTCAAAAAGGAAAATTTAGAAATTTGGTGACTTAATGAAATTTTTTTTTGTCCATTTCCTCTATACAAATGCACATGGCCACCAACAATGTTGGGTCCCCATCTGCCTTCCTCTTCATATATTTCTATATTTTTAGGAGGAAACAAATTATTGGCAAAAATAACTAGTACACTCCATCCACCGCAGCTTTAACTATGCCCAAAAGGTCCTCTATGTAAAGCTACTTCAACCTTCCTATCCTCCACACACATAATATACATAGTAAATCTTTGACTCAACCAGGTCTTTATTAATATGGAAAGAACCATACCTGAGGCAATATCAAAGAAGGCTACTGAGGGTAGTATTGTGGAGGAAAACAAGAAGGTTCTTCAGTTCATTGAAGAGGTCACGACCAATGTTGATGAGGTCCAAAAGAGAGTTCTTGCTGAAATCCTCTCTAGAAATGCCAATGTTGAGTACCTGAAACGCTATGAACTCAATGGTCACACTGATAGAGAGACGTTCAAGAAAGTCATGCCTGTCATCGCCTACAAAGATATTCAGCCTGATATCAACCGTATAGCCAATGGTGATAAATCTCCAATCTTCTGCTCCCAACCCATCTCTGAATTCTTGACAAGGTTTGTCTTTTTGAAATGTGCATCTATGTCTCAATGGTGTATGATTATAAAGTACACAATTCACATTCTCTATATCTCATTAAGATGTTCTCGTTCTTGCGTATGTATCATTAATTTCTGCTGAAGTGCAATCTTTATGTGCAGTTCTGGGACGTCCGGAGGGGAGAGAAAATTGATGCCAACAATTCCAGAAGAGATTGGGAAGAGATTTCAGCTTACCAGCCTTGTGATGCCTGTGATAAGCCAATTTGTTCCAGATTTGGAGAAGGGCAAGGGAATGTATTTCTGGTCCATGAAGTCCGAAGCCAAGACCCCAGGAGGATTACCAGCTCGCCCTGTTTTAACAAGTATGTGCAAGAGTCCTTATTTCAACAATAACCGTTTTAGCCCCTATGCAAACTACACTAGTCCAGCTGAAACCACTCTCTGCCCAGACTCTTACCAAAACATGTACTCCCAAATGCTTTGTGGTCTCTACCAACGCAAAGAAGTCCTCAGGATTGGCTCGCACTTTGCATCCAGCCTCATCCGTGCCATCCGTTTCCTAGAAAAGCACTGGTCTCTACTTTGTAACGATATTCAAATGGGAACCATTAACACCCAAATTACAGATCTGTCAGTGAGAGAGTCAGTGATGAAAATCCTCAAACCTGACCCAGAGTTAGCTGATTTCATAGAAGCTGAATGCAGTAGAGATTCATGGCAAGGGATCATCGCTAGGTTGTGGCCTAACACCAAGTATGTGGATGTTATTGTAACCGGAAGCATGTCACAGTATATACCTACCCTTGATTATTACAGCAATGGCCTCCCTCTTGTCTCTACCATGTATGGTTCCTCGGAATGCTTCTTTGGAATCAACTTGAACCCCTTTTGTAAGCCCAGTGAAGTCTCTTACACCCTTATTCCCACCATGTGCTATTTTGAGTTCGCACCAATTCACCGAGACAATGGAGTCATCAATTCTATCTACAAGTCCAAGTCGCTTAATGAGAAAGAACAAAATCAATTAGTCGATTTGGTTGATGTCCAGATTGGCAAGGAGTACGAGCTTGTTGTTACCACATATTCAGGTACTTTCAAATGCCAAACAAAATGCTCGACTTGTTTCTTTTTTACAATTTGTCTGTCCAACATGTCTGCTAATGATTATTTTCCTTGGACTTGTGCCATTTCAGGACTCTATAGATACAGGGTGGGTGATGTGCTTCGAGTTGCTGGATACAAGAACAATGCACCTCAATTCTACTTCGTATGTAGGGAAAATGTAATCTTGAGCATTGATTCCGACAAGACTGATGAAGCTGAGTTACAAAATGCTGTGAAAAATGCAGTGCACAATCTGATACCATTTGATGCAAATGTAGCAGAGTACACCAGCTATGCCGATACCGCCACCATTCCAGGCCACTATGTCCTATTCTGGGAACTCAATAAGAATGCCTCTACCCAAATTCCTCCTTCTATCTTTGAAGATTGTTGCCTCACCATTGAAGAATCTCTAAATAGCGTCTACCGCCAGGGGCGTGCCTCTGACAAATCCATTGGGCCTCTAGAAATCAGGACAGTGGAAATTGGGACTTTTGACAAGCTCATGGATTACTGTGTTAGCTTAGGTGCTTCCCTTGACCAATACAAGACACCCCGATGTGTGAAATTTGCACCCCTTGTTGAGCTATTGAATTCGAGAGTCATGTCCAGACACTTCAGTCCCACGTGTCCAAACTGGGTTCCTGGTAACAAGCAATGGAACAACATGAATTGAATGGCTAGTTTGGTGTTTCAGATCACAAGAATTATAATAAAGACTTAGCTTCTCTTTATTGATCTTATTTTGTGTCATCGTCTCTTTGCTTTTGCTATAGTCACAACACTCTTGAATGAGAAACATCGTTACTTTGTTTCATCTAATTTTTCTTAGCTTTGTTGTTCAGTCTATCAAAAATGCAATGAAAAATATATATTACAATAAAAATTCTGTTTATCACAAACTTTTCTTTAAAATAATGCATCATCAATTTAATCTATCCCTTGTGGACTTGTGATCAGATGACAAAAGTTTGTATGGTTTTCAATATGGAGTCGGGATCCATAGTAGCATCAACCTTAAGTATCCCTTCTGCTTCATCGATCTGAAGCAAATCCAGTTGGGTCTGCAAGAGCTTTGCAGGCATGAAATGCTTTCCCTCAGCTGCTCTCTTGACCAGCCGAGCGGCAAGCACTTCAGCCCCAACATCCAACAACACGAATTTAACAATACTTGCATAAGAACCTGGTTCATAATTTGGGTCTGCAGATCTAAGGATTTCCCTGTACCGCTTTTGCAGAGCTGAGCAAGCAAGAACCAGTGTTTCATTGTCAACTAAACCTCTTCTCAGTGTATTCCGCAATGCTTCAAGCCATGGAACACGATCTTCCTCGGAAAGAGGTATCCCATTCTTCATCTTCTCTGTTTTGATCAAGCAAATCATCAATAAATGCACCCCTTGGTAATATGCTCTCATTGATCAGCAATGATTTGAATTAAAAAGTCATGATCATAGTCCTTACCTTTGTTAGACTCTGAGTGATAATCATCCGCATCAAGAAAGCGGCCATGAACAGCTCTTCCAAGCATGTCACCAATTGTTCTGAGCCAGCATGCATAAGAATCACTTAAAAGTTTGGAACTTGAAAATTGAACCACGGAGACGTATCAAATTGGAATAACATGTTCAAAATAGGCTTCAAGTTTTTTTTTTAGTAAAGGTCTCCTAGGAAGAGTAAATCATTGACTATCATGTATTGTATTACAGTGATCCAAGTCATTTTTCCTTGCCAAGTAAAAAGATATCTTTGCTTCTATAAAGTTCTTTGTTAAGGTCTAGTTTGACTCTACAAGCAGTTAGAAACTGATCAATGACCTATACAATTCTTTTGGTTAAACCAAAATAGTAAGCAACTTGAAACCTTACGATTTTCCAGCTCCGCTGACACCCATAAGTACTATAGCTTTTCCTGTGAGGTAAGACATTACATGCAAGAGGAAAAAGCTTCATCATATCATCCATAACAAATGAAAGAAGAAAGAAGAACACGATGGAAGGAGAATACAAACCTTTGTAGTCAGATGCCATTTTCGGAAAACTTATGACACAATTGCAAGTGCTTGATGTTGAAAGCATTAGATGATTAACCCCTTCAGATATTACAAGGTTTTGTGCATCTCTCTGATCCTAAAACACAGGAAATATCAGCAGTACAGCAAGGATTAAGATCCAGTTAAGCTCTAGCTTTCTCAAAATTGCCACGAAAATGATGTACAAATATCAGCAAGTCGAAATCAAAGCTCTCAAGAACATTTTGAATCTGATCTTTTTAGGAAACAAAAGGAGAATAAAAGCAGCATGCTTTCAGGACAACAGGTTGTGATAGTAAAAACAAACTTGGTAAAAAGGACAAAAACTCTTCTCCACACTAAGAATTCCGTGCATTGTACTCCCACTATATATGCAACAAATGTTTATCTTAGTCACAAACACCTTCTTGATGGAGGTTGAAACAAGAAAATACATGCAATAAATGTTTTTTTATCAATAACCGTGGAGTCCGGACCAGCTTGTCCACACCTCAGACATATCGAATAACTCTATGAATCCTAAGACCTCATAGTTCTAAACTCACTTTATTGATCACCAGGCCTGTCGATTTTCAGTACCCAAACTTTAATTTTCGACTTGGTGCAGTTCAAAGCTACTAGCAACAACAACATACCCAATGTAATCGCACAAAGTGGGGCTAGAGACGTTAGAGAGTACGCAGACCTTACCTATCTAAGACGCAACACATAATAACAAAAACAACACATAGTAACAAAATAATACGATTATCGAGCTACAAGGAATCAGCATATAGTAAAAGAAATCAGAGGACAAGAAACTACAGTTCAAAGATTCTAGCTTTGTCAAAATTTCAACTGTTTCAACTTCAATAATCAATGAAATCATCAAAGTTCCATCTTTTATGGTCTTAATTTTACCGATTAAAAAAATTGTCAGAAAATTTGTTAACATGATAAACCGATAATGATGCATTTTAACTTGATAAAATTATAAAATTAATCATAAATTTTGGATTTAAACAAATTCCATAACTTGTGTAAACGAACTTACAAACTGAACTTCGCCGGACAAATGACCGGAGATTAGTTCGCCGGAAAAGGAGAAAAGCAGATCACGTCTTTCGCCGGCGAATACAGAAGAAATATGAAATAAATTGGTATTTTTGGGTCCCCTTTCTATCTAACTTGGGCCTACTACTTAAATCCAATTGGAGCCCACCAACCTTAAACGGTGTTTACTGTTCGAGCAATCTCTTTTGTTAAATTTCACGAAATGACTTAATATTTTTGATGTTATAAATAAAATATCTTAATTTAATTAAATACAAAGTTAAAAAAAAAACATAATATATAAATATTTTCTTTAAATTGGTTTTTCAATTTTGGGTGTCTAGATAGGCACTTATACTTTGGTCATAGTATTTGAGGAAAATATTTTACTTTATAAAGAAATATGACATATACTCATAAGTTCTAAAAACAATTAAAAATATTTAGAAGTTTGTATTATCATTTTATAATAAACATATTCCGTGAAAAGTCATAATAGTGAACACAACTAATATGAATCTGAAAATAGAAGAAAAAAATAAAAGAAAAATATCATTGATTTGTATAAAAAAAAAAAACTACTATTACTAGTTTTAATCGAAAGAAACTTCGGAGAGCAAGCTCAAGTATAAACAATACAAATTATATAAATTTCGTACAATAAATTAGAACTGAATTTCAGATTCAAAACTATAAATGGAGTACTATTTTTATAAAATATTAAGTTTGGGATAGTTATATTTTTTTTCTAGTATTTAGAAATTTGAATTTTTTACTAAATATTGATAAATTCTATGGATAAAAATTTCATGATGAAATATCTAACTCCATAAAAGATATCAAAACCAAAAAAAACACAACACTTTCTCTCTCTCTCTTTCTTTCTCTCTCATCATTTCCATCATTCATGGCTTTTCTTCAATATTATCATCAATTTCAACTTATTTTACTCATTTTCTTCTTGTTGTTCATCTCTTTATCACATTCTTCACCTATGTCCATTCATGATCTTCTAAAATCCAAAGGCTTACCATATGGTCTTCTTCCAAAAGAAGTAAAATCTTATAATTACTCAACAACTAATGGGCTTCTTGAAGTTTATTTAGATGGGCCTTGTTTGACTAAGTTTGATACAATAGCCTTTTATGAGAGTTATTTAAAAGCTAATCTTACTTATGGTAGCCTAAATGGTGTTCAAGGATTTTTACAAGAAGAATTATTTGTGTGGCTACCTGTTAAAGGAATTATTGTTGATGATCTTAATTCTGGGATTATACTTTTTGATATTGGATTAGCTCATAAACAACTTTCACTTTCACTTTTTGAAGATCCACCACATTGTAATCCAAATGGTAAAATTCTTCCTCTTTGCTCTTTTCTTGTAGTTATAGTCGAATCCGATCTGTTTGGGAATGAGATGTAGTTGTTATTGTAGTTTATCTATTTTATTATTTAGAAAATAGCTGAGTCTGACATGTTTGAGACTGACACGTAGTTACTGTTGTTATTTATCTAGTTTACCTTAAAAATAAGATAGACAACTTGCTATAATGAGTCAAGTTATGATGATAGCTAAAAACCGATGTGATCTTATATTCTATGAGTTTAATTGAACATAGTAGTTTTTTTTATATTGGACAATGCTTCAAATGCCCTCAACTTACTTTCTCTTTATGAGTCTGGATGTTTTAAGTAATTTCGATCATGATTAGTCTAAAATTTTAATTTGAACTCAAATTTATATGGTAAAAATTGACAAAATTTATTACCACTTCTGTAATTGAAAAATAATCACTATTATGAAGTATCGAATTTCATATATGAACTTCAACATATTGTCAAGGAATTTCACCTATAGAATTTGAAACTTCGTAATAATATTTATCTTTTAATTACATGTCCAAGAAAATAGTCGGTGGGCACTATTTTTACTATTTTCATATAAAGTACAATGATAATGTTAAACGCATCAAGTTTAAATTCCGATCCTCTATAGTGAAAAAATTTCTTATATTGTTAAATTCATTCCATCTTTTGATCTATATTTCTTTTTTTAATTCTTGGAAGTCCATTTTATTACTATCATTCATTCAAATATTTGTTTGTATTTGACAAGCACAAACTGATTTTATCACATGTGAACTATTATTAATTCACGTGAAAATAATAGTCACTTATTTCGAGTTTTTTTTTAAAAAAAAATAAAAAATTCTAGTCCAATTGGCTTAGTCAATTTTGCGTTGTCCATTTTGTGTCTTTTTTGTGCTACAGACTGAACATTACACTGCATTTTGTTGAATTTACAGGAATTCTGAAAAAGAAAACTGAAACAGGACAGAGATTTGAAGCACAAAGATAGAAAATATTGTCTTGTGACTTATATATTTACTTATAATAATTGTAGTAGTGTTTTTCGTCCGATGTTTGGTATCTATTTTGAAGAAAATTTCATTACGTGAGTAAAATGTTTCCTTCCAAAAACAGACTTCATACCATGACTCGTGCTGGAAACTTCTGGTTAAGAATGACGGAGTACTTAGTATGATACTATTAACTTTTTAGTAGTGTATTAGTTACATATTAGTTTCTTGAAATTGTAGGATAAGAGTCTCTATTTAGATGTGAAGGTTGTAGAGAATTTGGGAATATAAGATCTATTGTTGATTAGCTGGAGATATATGCTAATCTTCTAAGTATTAACTTTGTATATCTTTTGTTTATTTGTTTGTTAGGAGCTTTTATAGAATGATTAGATAACTCCAAAGCAAAGGATCTCTTAAGATCCTAACTCTCTTAACAATCTTTCCAATATAAATTGTTCATAATTTATCGATCAGTAATTCACATCAAATAGATAGACTGCCTTAGGGGATAAGTTTTTTTTTTTTTTTTTTTTGGGAGTCTTAGGGGATAAGTGCTCCCTCCCTCCATAAGTTTTTTTATTTTTCAGATTCAAACTCGAAATATTTAATGAAAGATAGAAAGATTTTTCAACCATTCCACCACATCGTAGATTGCAACCACTAGATTGGTACTATGGACTTTTAAAACCTAAGGCACTACAAACAATAAGTATGAAATTATTGTTATTCCTTTATTTTTTTTATCTGAGGTTTTGGATTCGAATCTTGAAATATTTTAATAAGGATCTCACTTTACCTCTTTAGCTGATTAATTCAACACAAATTCAATTAATCGGGTCAATAAATTTCGTTCGATAGATTATTAATCCAAAAAAAAAATAATCTAAGCCATTAGTAATTGTATTATATGAAAAATTATCAAAACAATGCAAGTAGATGTTGCACTAGTACAATTTGAGTGTAATTTGTTCAACAAATATCATAGGATGCTTTGCTTGGTAGTAAACATTGGAGAGTGATGTATGGAACCATAAGGACCTACATTCACATATATGGTTGCTTTTTACAGAAGTGGTTGATAATTACATTCAATTTTTATTGGACCAACTTATTATGTGGCTGGATCCTCTCACCTTGTAATTTTAAAAAGTGGAGTGCACGTAAATTTTATTTCTATCTTGAGTAAAATAGAGGGGTTGTTTTTTATAAGATCTTCAGTTTAAGAAGAACGTTTTCAAAATAGGTTTGAAAATACAAGAGTAAAAAGCTATAATTAAGTGAAGAGAAAAGTAATAACATCAAAATAGGAATAATCGAGTAAAAGGAACAACAATTGTATAATTAAGGAATGTGATAATACTAACACAATAGTAGTGAGAATGATAAGGGGAAGTAGAGTTGTCAAAAAGGGTCGGCAAGGCCCAAGCCTCGCGGGCCAAGGAATTTAAAGGGTTAGGACAGACTGGCTCTTCATTTGGAAGGGCTTGGAAATGCTCAACCCAATCCAATCCTAGAAGGGTCAAGGGCAAGGGTGGGCTAGCCCTTTTTTTTTTCTTTTCAAACTTATAATTCTATAATATCAAGAAAATGAGAAGATTTTCAAATCAAATATGACAAACAATAGTGTTGTTTCAATAACACTAGCAAAAAATCTAGTGTAATTAACATGTATCTCGCATACCAAATACGCGAGCAAGATAAGAGATTGACAAGCAAGATGGGAGGGAGGCGAGGGTGCGAGATTTTTCTGTGTATCTTAGATACATGTGAATCTATTTGGATAAAGTGTATCTAGAACAAATTAACCTAATTTTGAGTCCATATATTCTGAGACACATGTATCTGGACATACCAAAAACTGGTAAGAATCAAAATATTACAACAAAGCGTGTATTTAAGTAATTAGATTATATACTAGTAAGATTATTGTAAGTTACCCTTAAATAAAAAGTTTTGGCCCATGGACCGACCCTGATCAAGCCTCAAGGACCAAGAGCTTATATGGATCGGGCTTATAAGTCTTAGTTTTAAATGGGCTTGAAAAATCATATCCTAACCCTATCCAAATAACGGATTGGGTTGGGCCGACCCAATGGGCTAAGCCCGTTTTGACGACTCTAAGGGGAAGGGGAAAGTATTCTAAACCAGCGTCAAGCTCTCCCACATAACATAAACAAAATGCACAACTACCTACTAATATTATATTGTAATCCTCAACCTTTACGCTAGCGCTCTTATTAAGTGTGATGTACTCAATAAGTTGAAAATGTGTTATATCATGTCTATTCACCTCTCAATATTATTTTTCGGTCTACCTCTCCTTAAACATATCACTATCAATCTTTTGTACCTCCTCACTAGGACATTTGTATTCTTCCTTTTCACGTGTTCGAACCATCTCAGTCTCATTTTCTACCCCTTATCCACCACGAGTCATTCCTATAATGTCATGTATCCACCTATCTCTTCTAGTATGTCCATTACCTCTCCTTAAACATATCATTATCAATCTCTAGTACCTCCTAGTTAGGACTTTTGTACTTCTCCTTTTTTACATGTTTAAACCATCTTAGTCTCATTTTTACATCTTGCCCACCACAAAGGTCATTCCCACATTGTCATGTATTCTTATATCTCTTCTAGTATGTGCACTAAGCATTTTTATTTTTGCTACTCTCATCTTTTGAACGTGTGAGTTATTGATTAACCAACACTCTACTCCTTAAAACATAATTGGTTTAAATAAACACTCTATAAAACTTACCAAAATACAAGTCTGAATCAAAAGTTTTAACTTGTCAAACCAACAAAACTTCAAATTAACAAAAATTTTGAAAAATTGCTTACACAATTATTTTGTCAAACTTCAGGCTCATATACAACTTCAGACACGAATAATTTTTAACTTTATTACCGTAAGTCTTGAACTTGATTCTAAAACGGCTAAACTTACAAAAAGTTATATACTTTAGCTATGACTTAAATAACAATTAAATATTTCCGTGAGTCTTAAACTTGACTCTAAAACATCTAAAACTTACAAAAAGTTATATACTTCAGCTATGACTTAAATAACGATTAAATATTCCCCGTGACTCTTGAACTTGATTCTAAAATGGTTAAACTTACAAAGAGTTATATACTTCGGCTATGACTTAAATAACGATCCTCAAATCGACTATCGGTCCACTTGTTCCTTATCAAAGTGGAAACTAATATTGGGCCATGATATCCTCATATGGGCTCAAAATCATTCTTGGACCAAATTTCTTAAGCCCAAATCATAACTAGGGCAACACATTACCCTCTAAAAACCCTAGTATATCATCTCCTTCCTATCACTCTCCTCAAAACCCCTCCGGCGAGAGAGTGTAGAGAGAGAGAGAGAAACCGACGAAATGGGTCGTGTTATCAGAGCGCAACGTAAGGGAGCTGGGTCGGTTTTCAAATCCCATACCCACCACCGGAAAGGTCCGGCCCGATTCCGTACTCTCGATTTCGGCGAGAGAAATGGGTACCTGAAAGGAGTAATCACAGAGGTGATTCACGATCCAGGGAGAGGTGCACCACTTGCACGCGTGACATTCCGTCATCCTTTCAGGTACAAGCATCAGAAGGAGCTGTTCGTTGCCGCTGAAGGGATGTACACTGGACAGTTTGTGTATTGTGGGAAAAAAGCTACTCTTATGGTTGGTAATGTGTTGCCGCTTAGATCTATTCCCGAAGGAGCTGTTGTTTGTAACGTTGAGCATAAAGTTGGTGACCGTGGTGTTTTTGCTAGGTGTTCTGGTGATTACGCCATTGTTATCAGTCACAATCCTGATAATGGTACCAGTAGGTAAATATTATTACTCGTTTTGTTTCAATTGTATATTTTTGAGCCCCTTTTACATGCTTTTGTTAGTATGATTGAAAAAAATGATTCTTTTAGCTAACCTGACTAGTTTAGGATTGATGCAGTGGCGGAGCTAGAAATTTTGTTGTGGGTGTTGAATATTTAAATCTGTACATACTAAAATATAATTTGACCTATATACTGGCTACCCTTCACTATATGTGGCTACGCCACTCAATTGATATGGTGTAGTTGGTTGATTAATTGACTTGAAAAATGCTTCTATTTATATGATTAATTGATGGTTTGATTGCTGGATAAAGTAGCTGAGTCAAGATGATGGTTAAGTTAAACTTGTGGGGGAAATGGTTCAGTTTTGACCAGTATTTTTGGGTAATATCGGCTTTGAAATATGTATCTGCTTAAGAGTACTTTGCTAGTTTTATTTGATGTAGATATGGGTCGTTGAAGTCGGGTTGCTATCCTGAGTTATCTGATCCAATGTTGTGTTATTATTCAATATGTGGATAGACTAGTGTAATGTGAAGTTTGTGCTGTTGGAGTTGGGGAAGGAGGTTAACTGTATCAGATTATCTTGTCCTATAAATGAAGCTTGGTTATGCAAGAAGGGTCTTCTTTTTATCCATTGTGTTAAACTAATTTGTAAGTTTGTCATTGAGGTGCATTGTAGTGAGAGTGAAGAAAGACTTGGAAGTGTATTGTGAAACCTGATATTGTATGTGTATGATGCTTTATCTGGAAAAAGAATGAACTTTGTACTATGTTCAATGGTGATAAACTTACCTTATAGTTGTTGTGTTCTGTGACTAGTTAGTTCGTAAACACTTAGCTTAGTTAGATTATTGTGATTGCTGCAATGACAGTTTTTGTTGTCATTCTACATCCAATGTCTCTATCTATTATTTCTAACAGATGTTAGTTTTACGGAATGTGGTTATACTACTGCCATACTGTCTGTTAGAAGTATTTCAGATGTTATGGAATGTGATTAATCAAATTTAAACTCTTGACAGGATCAAGCTCCCATCAGGAGCCAAAAAGATTGTGCCCAGTGGATGTCGTGCTATGATTGGTCAGGTTGCTGGTGGAGGACGAACTGAGAAACCAATGCTTAAAGCTGGTAATGCTTACCATAAGTACCGTGTGAAGAGGAACTGCTGGCCTAAGGTTCGTGGTGTTGCTATGAATCCTGTGGAGCATCCCCATGGAGGTGGTAACCATCAACACATTGGTCATGCCAGTACAGTCCGTCGTGATGCACCTCCTGGACAAAAGGTTGGTCTTATTGCTGCAAGGAGGACTGGTCGTCTTCGTGGTCAAGCCGCTGCTTCTGCTGCCAAGGCTGACAAGGCTTAAGCCATTCACTTGTTACTTTTCTATCTTGTTATTTTATCCTGATCAATTTTTGAGTATTCAGTTAAAAACCATTTTGTAGTGAAATTATAACATGCTAAATTTTATTGGGATGTTTAGTAAGTTTTGTTTTCATGATCCTTGTTTGGTGCATTTTATTACCTATTCCCCTCATGTGCTTTATTCTTCGACTGGGACTTTACTCTGTTTTTTTCGGAAACAACTTCTCTACCTTTCATGAGGTAGGGATATGATTTGCGTACACTCTATTTTTTTTAGACCTCACTTGTGAGTTGTGAGGTATCGGGGGAATGGGTTTTCCTCCTTGTATTATGATATTTTTAATTCAGAATCAATCAAATCTCCTCAAATAAACACATTCCATCTATGTTTCTTAATTATATATTTACTTATTCATTCAGCCTTGTAATTACTTGGACTTATTTAAACAAGTGAATTTATTTATTATCTAATGTGCAAGCAACGAAAGTTTCTTTATATGAACATTTAAGCATAAACAATATTTTGTAGATGAAAATAATTAGCCATGTTTCATTCGGATTTATTGGTGATAATAATGGAAATATTTTATTATCTTGCACTTTTATTAATTTAATTAATTAGCTTTCTTGACTTTCTGTGGGCCGGCAAAGTTTATATATAATTACATTTGATGTTATAATTACATTTAGTTTTTCTTTTCCTTTGTTTCAATAGCGGTATTCAAGGTCAGCTTGGGCACATCTCAGCTATTTCATTGGATGTTTGTTATCTCTCATTAGAACAAGCACCAGAAATCACCATGTTTTCCTATTTAGTCGGTTAAAAATTTCATATATTTTATTTATGTATCTCTATCTAAAAGAATGATATAATCATACGACTAAAAATATTTGCAATAGACCATAAAACATATATCACCTCTAAAAAAATTATTACAATAATAATTCAAGTAATCGTAAATAATGCATAATTTATCCGCGAATTTGTTGCGAAATCCCGCTTACACGCTAACGTGTGTCAAAACTATGTATAAAACACAACATTTTTATTACTACGTAACACACAAAAGAGACACAAGTGCATATTTAAGTGACGTGTATCGAGGGCAATGTTATTCAAACTCTTAAGAAAATGTTAGCCCCGCACCCGTGTTGGATCCTCCAAAGTGCATTGCTCATCAAGGATCCAACACACATTGACAATTCTGACGAGTCCAAGCAATGTGGTAAACTATATATTAAGCCAATAATTTTACACCACAATTAATAATAGTTGGCTCTAATAGTAGGAAACTCATCAACCATCCTTGTTTATAATGTCTCCACACTTCTCGCAAAACCATTTGAGCCAAACTAACATTAACATTTCCCAAATCCAAACATAGAGAGAAAGAGAAGAGAGCGCGTTGTACAAAGAGAGTCGGAGGGTGGAAAAGAGACGTAAATAGAGAGATCTATAGAAAGTAAGAAAGAAAAATACACACATTTACTTCTATCTTAAACATTTTATCAAAACAATTTTCCGCCAATCTATCATACACAATTTTATCAAGTATATATATCTTTCCGGCAATCTATCATAAGGCATTTTATCAAACACCTTTCCGAGGTAATTTATTATATGCGTTTTATCAAACACTTCTCCAACAATCTATCGTACACATTTTATCAAGTATATATATCTTCCCCGCAATCTATCATAAGACATTTTATCAAACAGGTAATCTATTATACGCATTTTATCAAACACTTCTCCCACATTTTATCAAGTATATATATCTTTCCGG
>JAJOOO010006022.1:0-15982 GCA_029582685.1 Solanum piurae
TGGGCTGAAAAATGGTCCAAGAAGTGGGATAAAAAGATAGTTGGATTTGAAAATAGGAAATGGCCACATGAATTGCAATTATGGTCAATGGAAATTAAGAAGTTAGCCAAATTGAGTTTAACTTAGGGAATTTAACTAAAATTTAATTAGGATGAATTAATATTGATTAATTAACGAGCTTCTTAGTTTCAACGAAATAAAATAACTTACTAAACTATAAACTAATAACCCAAAAATATAAGTATTAATTAACTAAACCAATTAACCAACTATTTAAGTAAAACTAAAATCTTTTGAGATGATTTTCAAATATTCATAAAATATACTAATTATATACGTAATTAGATAAAACATATATATTATCTAGCAATTATAAAATGTGACAAAACTAGTTAAAATAACTTGCAAGCTATGCTATTATTATTATTTTATTTTTTTTGGAAATTTATAAAACTAATTATTTTAAATCATTTGAAATTGAAGAAGCTCGAAATGATTAATTTATATAGTGGAGGGTCAAAATTGGGGTGTCAACATATACGGTGTTATTTTTCAACGAAGTGGGTTCATATGAACCCACTTGCACCACTGTAGGTCCGCCCCTGATCCTAGATACATGCGAATCTACTTGGATAGAGTGTATTTAGAACAAATTAACCTAATTTTGAGTCCATATATTTTGAGATACTATCTGGGTACGAAAATTTATAATATTACAACATAGCGTATATTCAAATAATTAAATTATATACTAGTGAGATTATTGTAAATTACTCTTAAATAAAAAAATTTGGCCCATGGGCCGACCCCGGTCTAGCTCCGATCAAGCCTCAAGGGCCAAGGGCTTATATGGGTCGGGCTTATAAGCCCTAGTTTTAAATGGGCTTGAAAAATTCTATCCCAACCCTACTCGAATAACGGGTAGGATTGGGCCGGCCCCATGGGCTAAGCCCATTTTGATGGCTCTACCTATGACAAATTTAAAGAAAAAAAAAAGCCGGAGAGTAGGAGAAAAATGAGTATAATATTATTTAAATGTCTAATATATATATATATATATATATCAACAATTTATCTTCCTCAATGATTTGAATTTTTTCAACCCCTACCAACTCACATCTCCTCTAATTAGTCTTAAAATTTACATATGAGATCCTCTCGATATTTCAAATTTTTTAATGTATTATTCACGCAAAAAGATATACTCATGTTTACCTATTAACAATAGATATAATATATCACAATCCTTTTCTTTTTTTTTGAAAATTACCTCTATAATTTTAAAAATAAAATAAAGGATAGTTATTCAATTATTTGAAGATCATTTACTAATGCTAAATGTTTGATGCGAAAAAATTACCATGATTTAATTCTAAAATTCAATAAATGTGTGTTTTCTTATTTTAATTTTTTCAAAAAATGATATATTTTTGTTTAGTACATATATTTTAATTTTATTATTATTTACTCATATAACATGTTTAGGCTACAAAATTTAAAGTATATTCTAATCCATTGTACACATTTTTCGTTACCATATCATTCAAAACCTTTGGTTCTTAGTTTTTTAATTTCCTGTCTAGTCAATTAAGACAGATAACATATAATGGCTGTGTAAAATTCCTATTTTAAATTTATAAATGTCTTTCTTACTTCTTTAATATATTTTAGAAGAAATATTTTTTTTTATATGTAATAACTTTTAAATTTTAAGATAGTGAGATTTAAAGTGCTAAGTAGAGTGTATTAGTAATGTTTGCATTAGCAATGCATGTATTAGTTATGCTTGCATTAATTATACATAGGTTATTTTAGTGCATTGTTTGGTTTGATGCATTAAAAATAGTATGTATTGCATTAACAAAAATATTTACAAAGATACCCTTCACTATTATGGTGGAAAAGATATAAAAAAAGTATTGAGGGGTAATTGTGTCTTTAATTGAGTTAATGCATGCATTAAAACCATTGCATTGCTAATACCTAGAAATTCATGGTATTAGCTAGAGCCGTCAAAATGGGCTTGGCCCATGGGGCCGGCCCAACCCTACCCGTTATTGGGGTAGGGTTGGGATAGGATTTTTCAAGCTCATTTAAAACTGGGGCTTATAAGCCCGATCCATATAAGCCCTTGGCCCTTGAGGCTTGATCGGGGCTGGGCCGGGGTCGGCCCATGGGCCAAAACTTTTTATTTAAGAGTAATTTACAATAATCTTACTAGTATATAATCTAATTATTTGAATACACGCTATGTTGTAATATTATAAATCTTCGTACCCAGATAGTATCTTGAAATATATGGACTCAAAATTGGGTTAATTTGTTCTAGATACACTTTATCCAAGTAGATTTGCATGTATCTAGGATACATATACAAATCTCACGCCCTCGCCTCCCTCCTATCTTGCTTGTCACTCTTTTATCTCACTCGCATATCCAGTATGCGAGATACATGCTAATTACACTAGATTTTTGTTAGTGTTATTGAAACAACATCATTGTTTGTCATATTTGATTTGAAAATCTTCTCATTTTTTTGATGTTATAGAATTATAAGTTTGAAAAGAAAAGAAAAAATTAAAAAGAAAAACAAAAGGGCTAGCCCACCCCAGCCCTCGGCCCTTCTAGGGTTGGGTTGGGTTGAGCATTTTCAGGCCCTACCAAATGAAAGGCCGGCCCACCCTAGCCCTTCAAATTCTTTGGCCCTCGAGGCTTGGGCCCGGTGGGGCCGACCTTTTTTGACAGCTCTAGTATTAGCAATACACACCTTAATACACAATAGGGTGCATTAGTTATACATAGGTTGAAAAAAAGTACCAAACAAGATATTAATAATACACAATGTTAATGCATGCATTATTTTTTTTAATACACTCTACCAAACGACCCTTACTCTAGTGTGGGCAGTTGCCTAGTGTTAACTATTTTGGATTGGTTCCGCATTGGACTCCTATTGGAGAAAGTGCTCCCTAGTAAATATTTTTTCAATTAAGGCAGAAGTAATCCCTTCCACTACACCACATTGTCATCAATATATATTCTTAAATAAAGTAAAAAAAAAACGTACAAAAATTATTGGCCGTTCCTTTCAAATCCTCTTCCGATTTTTTTAAAAAAATCTTCTGAAAGTGTAATAGTCTCCATGAAATCTCAAGAGTCTTTAAAATTTAATCAAATCAATGCAAGAACATGTTAACTTTAACCTTGTCAAAGATTATACTGGGTATGGTGTTGTAGTTGTGGACCATATTGTGCATTTGGACACCCAATTCGATTCAAAATTATTGCCTTTTCTTTCAGCTGAGAAATTAGAAAAAATGTATAAAAAACTATTTTGATAAAGGGTTTGTGCCAATTTAACTGCTTCACTGTTTCAGCTAGCAAAGAATCTAATCTTGATTTGAGAAGTTCTTTGTGTTGAAAAGTAAGTATTTAGACACCCAATTCAAGTTCAAGATTCTTGATTTTTACGAAGCTTTTTGTTAAAGATGGATCTTGGACTTAACTCAACTCCAAAAGCTAAAATTGTCCAAGTCCATATAAGTGACCAAATTTCCATCACTTTTCCAATGTGGGAATTCTTTAACACTTTCAGTTGGGATATTTTTCAGCTCAGAAAGTAGAAAAAGATAAGATTTTGATAAAGGGTCTGTATCAAAAGGGCTATTATATTAATGGAGGAAAGACAGAAAAAAAGGGGTTCATTGGTTTTTGCAGTTAATGGGGAGAGGTTTGAGTTGCCATGTATTGATCCTTCTACAACTTTGCTTCAGTTCTTGCGCTCTCAGACTTGTTTCAAGAGTCCTAAACTTGGTTGTGGTGAAGGTAATTCTCCTTTTCTTATACCACTCTGTTACATGTATACGATGTTTTTTTTAATAATCGTACTATCAAACGCACCTCAACTTTCATTGCTACCTTTCATCAGGTATCAGATAACTTTATCCATCAAGAATTGGACAAAAGAAATTGCCTAGTATTTTTGCCTCTGATGAATTAGAACATGAGACCTCATGGTTTTCAGCCAACCTATAGTGTAACTATATGTTTGTTTTGGTGCAAATACACAAGGAATGTCTGTAGATTTAGTTAAAGTGGTGTTCTTATGGCAAATCTTCCTTTGCTTTGTTTCTGTGCTTTTTTACTGTACTTTCCTTATTCACTAGTCATCCTGCAGAAAGTTTATGCTAACTTATTAGGAATTACTTTGAGGTTTTTGGCTCCTGCCCATAATTAAAATACTACTCCTAAGTGTTTTGTGACCGCCGAAGAGCGTGGTGGGACAGTTAAGGTTCTTTCATCTTTAACCAGAAGTCTCGGGTTAGAGTCTTGAGAATATGGTCCTCTTTAGTACAGAGCGGTATAATGGATTAGTCAAGCCATTGGATTTTAGATGCTTGAAGGTTTACATGCAATGGAATCTTCCATTTACCTGAATCGGTTTCTCTTAAATTGTGGCTGCAAGCATTTTTTTTTCCATATAAAGTAAATGTAGTTTTTAGTTTCCTAATGAACTACTTTATGTAATTCATTTTCTTTTTTCTTCTGGTTAATTGGGAGTTAAAGCAATCAGTTTTCAAGACTCGAACCTAAGACCTAATGATCATTTTCCTTGTTTCCTGACTTTAGACTATATGGTATCATCTCTTTACCTTCCATCTTAATCTGATTATGTATTTGTATAACAAATTCTCAATTTGGGTTCAGAAAGAAGCTAACTTATTTATATGGTTATAGGTGGTTGTGGGACTTGTGTTGTTCTGGTATCGAAGTATGATCCGAAGCTTAAAAAGGTTGAAGATTTTAGCGTGAGTTCATGCCTTACACTTCTTTGCAGTTTAAATGGTTTTTCAATTACTACAAGTGAAGGCCTTGGGAACACCAGAGATGGTTTCCACTCTATTCATGAAAGATTTGCCGGTTTCCATGCTACTCAATGCGGCTTTTGCACTCCCGGCATGTGTATGTCATTTTTCTCCGCTCTTGTCAATGCCGATAAAGGAAACAAGCCAGATCCTCCACCGGGATTCTCTAAGCTTACTTCATCCGAAGCTGAAAAGGCAATAGAAGGAAACCTTTGTCGGTGCACTGGATACCGGTCCATTGCTGATGCCTGCAAGACTTTTGCTGCTGATATTGATATAGAGGATTTGGGATTCAATGCTTTTTGGAAAAAGGGAGATTCCAAGGAAATGAAAGTAAGTAAATTACCTCCCTATGATCCAACTAAAAACTGTAATACATTTCCCGAGTTCTTGAAAAGTGAATCCACCACGAATTTAGACTCCTCAAGGTACCCTTGGTATACTCCTGTTTCCATTGAGGATCTACAGAGCTTGTTGAACTCTAATGTGACGGAAAATGGTGCAAGCTTTAAACTAGTCGTTGGTAATACCGGAACAGGTTATTATAAAGAAACTCAGCGATATGATCATTACATTGATCTCAGGTACGTTCCCGAACTCTCGAGTATCAAAAGAGATCAGGCAGGCATCGACATTGGAGCAACTGTGACAATCTATAAACTCATTTCATTCTTGAAAGAGGAAAGTAAAATCAATTTCGGTTCATATGGGAAGTTGGTGTCCGATAAACTGGCTTACCACATGGAGAAGATTGCTTCACCATTTGTTAGAAATTCTGCCAGTGTGGGAGGAAATTTGGTTATGGCACAGAAGAATGGTTTTCCTTCAGATATAGCTACATTATTTCTTGGGCTTTGTGCTACTGTTAGCTTGATGACTCGTTATGGACTTGTAAAGCTCACATGGGAGGAGTTATTGTCGAGACCACCACTGGACTCAAGAATGGTGCTTCTAAGTGTTTCAATCCCATTTAAGAAAGATCGAAATTCTAAATTTTTGTTTGAAACTTATCGAGCTGCTCCACGACCTCATGGAAATGCATTGGCATATGTTAATGCTGCTTTCCAGGCTGATGTTTCTCTCTGCCAGAACGGCTTCCTGATAAACTATATCCGGTTGGCATTTGGTGCTTATGGCACAAAACACGCAACAAGGGCTAAAATGATAGAGGGATATCTAACTGGGAAAATGCTAAACATACATGTTTTATATGGAGCTCTTAAATTAGTCAAACTAGCAGTTGTACCGGAAGATGGCACTTTACACCCTGAGTACAGATCAAGCTTGGCTGTCAGTTATGTTTTTGAGTTCTTTATCCCTTCATTGATGCTCATTCTGCTCTTTCTGGTGGTTTACTCAATGGAATTAATGATATCTCGGTCGAAGAAGTTTTCAAAAGTAGTAAAGATGGTTGCATTAGTCAGGGGAGAAAACAAACACTACTATCTTCTGCTAAGCAGGTCGTTGAATCAAGTACCGAGTACTATCCAGTTGGTGAACCGATGAAGAAGGTCGGAGCTGCCATGCAAGCTGCTGGTTTGTTTCACCTTTTAATAATTTGTTTCATGTTGTGATTCATACCATTTTTTCCAGCTTTGATACTAATTGTCAAGATTTTGCTGAATGCCTCTCAAAGTGAGAGTCTTTCCTTTATATAGAAGTATACACATCCCTAAAGATCCGTCATTCCTATTCCTAAAGTTTAGCTATTCAATCCCTCTAAATCTGCCATTCAAATTCCTCTAAATTTGCTATGCTGTCCCTCCAGATCTGATATTCTATCACAATATTTACTCTCTATGATTACTACAACAAATCTCTATAATTACACTTATTTACAACACTATATACAATAATTCACTATTAGTTCATCATGCTAACATCCCCCTTAAATTGATGCTGATGGATCAAAAAGCATCAATTTGCCTACTAGAAACTAATGGCGTTGCTGTGCCATGGATTTTGTAAATGCATCAGCTATTTGAAGATCACTGGACACATGCGGAAGAGTAATGACTCCTTTATCTACAACTTCTCGTATATAATGACAATTTACTTCGATGTGTTTGGTCCTCTCATGATAAACCGGATTAGTAGCAATGTGAATAGCACTTGTATTATCAACACAGAGAGGAGTAGGATTAGATTGAGGAAATCCAATCTCAGCAAGTAATCCACGAAGCCATCAACCTCGGCGTAAACAGTAGACAGATCGATTTTCAGCCTTTGTTGAAGATTTTGACATACGAACTTGCTTCTTACTCTTTCATGATATCAATGATTCTCCAAGAATCCTAGGTGTTAAGGACTAATTGTCGATGGATAGTCAACAAACCCAAGATTTGCGGAAAAAAAACTCTATGAAACAAGACAACCAAGAGAAGGCAGCCTTACCTTTATATAGAGAGTATACACATTACACATTCCTAAAGATCCGTCATTCCTATACCTAAAGATCAGCTATTCAATCACTCTAAATCTGCCATTCAAATTCCTTTAATTTTGCTATGCTATCCCTCCAAATCTGATATTCTATCACAATATTCATTTTGTATGATTACTACAACAAATCTCTATCATTACACTTATTTACAACACTATATACAATAATTCACTATTAATTCATCATGCTAACACTAATGACCTTTCGAGAAATGAGTGGTTATGGACAAAGTACAATCATTAAGTTTTTAGTTAATTCTGTTTTAAAATGACAACCCAGTGCATAAGGCATCCCGTGCTCACACAGAGTGTCAGGAAGGGCCGCCCCCCCAAATGTGTGATGTAGGTAGGTTACCCTAATTAGGCTGATTCCAAGATTCAAACCCGTGACCTATAGGTCACACAGAGACAATTTCACCATTGCTCCAAGGATCTCCTTCTAGTTAATTCAGTTAAACCATGCAAATTTTATCTGTCTAGATGAATGAATTATCTTATACATTTTCTATATTTCCATTTTCTAAATCTGCTTATGATTTCTGTAAATGCAATTCCATAGAAATTTTACTATGAGAGGGTGCGGTATTTCTCATAAGAACCAAACTAAATGAAAAAAAATCTTGAGGAGTGTTTAAGAAACTTTTTTCGCTGAAACCAAGGGAAAATTGCTTGAGATTCTCGTACTTAGGAGAAACCTCGTTTAGAGTGCTTGTGAACAGTAGAAATGTGGAAACTTGTCCCTTCCCTAGTCTTTTGTTTCTTAAGGTATGCTCTGGACATTTCGTATTTATACTTGCACTTTAAATTCCTATGTTGCTCGGACTGTTCAGAGTATCGTTGGATGTGTGTCAGATCCCTCCGAAATCTATGCTTTTTTTGAGGATCTGACATGGGTACGGCAACATTTTTGGAGGGTCCAAGCAACATAATTATTTTTTGTTAAATTGATAACAGATATCTAAAGTTAAAATACACAACTAAAGAACAACAAGTACAGAAGGGAAAAGCATTATTGAGCTTCCGTTTGAAGTTTCTTTTTCGTTGAAAATGGTTCAGTATTTTCTAGACCAGTTGTTTTGGTCATTTCTTCTCCTTTGTTCGCCCTTGTTGTCATGTATTCCTCCCCCCATGATATTATTTTTCCAACACAAATGCGCTGGTTTATATACTATTTTCCAGGTGAAGCTGTTTATGTAGATGACATTCCTTCACCACCAAACTGCCTGCATGGAGCATTTATATACAGTACAAAAGCATTAGCAGGTGTAAAGGGAATCCAGCTCGAGTCGAATCAATTAACAGATGGAGTCGCCGCCGTTATTACTTTTAAAGATATCCCAATCGGAGGGGCAAATGTTGGAGCTATTAGATTTTCTGATCCCGAGCCCTTATTTGCAGATGATCTCGTCCGATACGCTGGCGACAGAATCGCAGTTGTGGTGGGCACTTAAAGTTTCCTTCTGCTGGAATTGTGTTCTATGAAACATTATTTTTTCACACTTTAATCCAGAGGAATTTTAGACTATTTGCTTATGGTGTTTGATATGGTGGTCGAATTACACAGGTTGCTGACAGTCAGAGGTCTGCTGAGGTGGCTGCAAGAACGGCCCTCGTAGAATACGACACTGCAAATATAGATTCACCCATTTTAACCGTTGAGGAAGCTGTTGAGAAATCTAGTTTTATCCAAATCCCACCATTTCTATATCCAAAACAGGTCGGTGATTTCTCGAAAGGAATGGCTGAAGCTGATCACAAGATTCTCTCAGCTGAGGTACTTTCTATTTCTCTACTGTTCACATTTGTTTCAATGGTTTCCTGTGTTGGAGATATCTCTTTCTAAAGTTTAGGCTTTTAGATGAAATGATCACACAACTTCAACATGATATCAGAGGCAGATGCCCTAGGTTCTAATCTCACCACCACCACACCCATTATTAAAAAATATTTCAACATGCTAGACTCATGAAAAAATGCCCTAGGTTTTAATCTCACCACCACCGCACCCATTATTAAAAAGAATTTCCACGTGCTAGGTTCATGAAAAAAATCAAGCGTGCACGTGATTGAGATGGTCACACACTTCAACATCCTGAATTTTGATTCCTGGATGGTGATCTAGAATGTCTAACTGTAGATGTATGCTAAAGGTTCAAGTTTATTACTTATTGGATTTGTTAACAATCATTTCCAGGTAAGACTTGGTTCTGAGTACTATTTTTATATGGAGACACAGACTGCCCTTGCAATTCCAGACGAAGACAACTGCATGGTTGTTTATACTTCAAGTCAGTGCCCTGAGAGCGCACATCGTGTGATTACCACTTGTCTTGGTGTTCCTAAACACAATATCCGTGTAATAACAAGAAGGGTCGGAGGTGGTTTTGGGGGCAAGGGAGTCAGAGCAATGCCTGTGAGTATATAGAATAAATAATAATAAGGAAGTTACAATCTACATATTTGTGCTTCGGGAGATTTTATTAGCTTATCTTCTGTAGTGTGTTTTTAAGATTTTCTGACTCTGATGTCAAAGTTTATGTATGGTTTTAGGTCTCCACAGCCTGTGCACTTGCAGCATACAAGTTAAGGCGACCTGTCAGGATATATGTCAACCGGAACACTGACATGATAATGACAGGAGGAAGACACCCAATGAAAGTAACATATAGTGTAGGATTCAAGTCGAGCGGAAAGATCACAGCATTACATCTTGATCTATTGATAAATGCTGGGATCTCGGAAGATGTAAGCCCCATCCTACCATTAAATGTGATGAAAACACTAAAGAAATATGATTGGGGTGCCCTAACTTTCGATGTAAAACTATGCAAGACAAATCTTACCAGCAAATCAACTATGCGGGGCCCTGGGGAGGTGCAAGGATCTTACATTGCCGAAGCTATAATAGAACATGTATCGAGTTCACTGTCGATGGAGGTGGACTCGGTCAGAAATAAAAATGTCCATACATTTGAAAGCCTCAATTTTTTCTATGATAACATTGTATCAGTAGGAGAATATACACTTCCTAGTATCATGGATAAGTTGGCTGTGTCCTCTAGCTTTTTCGAACGAAGAGAGATGATCAAACAGTTTAACCAGAAAAATACATGGAAAAAAAGGGGTATTTCTCGAGTGCCAATCGTGCATGAAGCTACGCAAAGACCGACCCCGGGAAAAGTCAGTATTCTGCAAGACGGATCGATTGTTGTAGAGGTTGGAGGGATTGAAATTGGCCAAGGGCTATGGACAAAGGTGAAACAGATGACGGCCTATGCTCTTGGTTTAATTGAAAGTAGTTGGGCCGAAGACCTTGTGGAGAAAGTAAGAGTCATACAAGCAGACACCTTAAGCATAGTGCAAGGTGGGTTGACGGCAGGGAGCACTACATCGGAATCAAGCTGTGAAGCTGTTAGACTTTGCTGTAATGTCTTGGTTGAAAGACTGACTCCTCTGAAGAAACAGTTGCAGGAACAAAATGTCTCTGTTGACTGGCCAACACTGATTCGACGGGCTTGTTTTCCCACTATACTACTACCTCAGTTTTTTCTGAAATTTCAACTCCGCAAGTCACACTGTCACAGTCGGTCACTTCTGCTTTTCTGGGATGGTTTTTGCAATAATAGTTAATTCGTATTCTTGAGGTATCCTGAAAGAAAGTACGCACCAACAGTTATTTCAAGGAACCTGGTTCCTAGAGTCGTATTAGAACATAAAGTAAATAACACTTAATTTATCGTGGATGGATAACTTCCTGCTCAAGGGAATAAAAAACCATGACCTACACCTCGTAGGATTTTACCAACTTCACTAACTTCAAAGGGCAACTTTAGATTACAACTCTATAATCAAAGGGACTAACTCTAGTATCTCACCTCAACCGTTCACTCAAACTGTTCAACGACTAGCTATAATCGAATACTCTACTCTCCAAGAAGCCAAACCACTTTGATCTTGTTCTTCAATCTAGGAATTATTACAACTCAATAATAAACCTAGAACAAATCAACAAAGACTAATAACCCTAGACTTTAATTGATCAGACTTCAGCATTCAATAGTTCAGACTCGAACACAACCCATGAACCCGGTTCCAGTGTTGTTGTGAACCCGGTTCCAGTGTTGCTGTGACAAAGCCTTACTGTTTTGTTCAAATGGTTGTTATGATGACTTTCATGAATATGCAATAGGTGCGACTTTCAATGGTCTTCATGTCATATATATAATGGAGATTTGCCATGCCCTAGTTTATCACAGACTAGGATTCTTACTTCGAATAGCACTTGTCTTCCTATAAGGAAATCCTTCCTTAAAAGGAGTTTCATCCTATAAGACAGCTTTGACGGATTTCCTTCCTTAAAAGAAGTTTCATCCTATAAGGGAACTTTGACTCCTCTTTGGACTTCAATTGTACTCTTTATTTCTTTCCTATTTGCTCCTTTGTTTAAACTATTTCTTTATTTCTTTTTTCGCTTTTTTATTTCTGCACTTTATTAGTTTCCTTCTTTGTCGCAATCTCCTATATTTGTACAGGCTGTCCGCATTCACGTTTGGGGACCTAGTTCACCTGATAGAGTACACATAGGACAACAAGTAGTGAACTAGGTTCACTTTATCAATCATCAAAACTACTTATATATTCTCCTACTTCCCAACAATTTCCCCTTTTTGATGATGATAAACAATGCATCATAGTTTACTTTGTCAAACATCAAAACACTTTGTCAATCATCAAAACTACAAATATCATATTCTCTTATTCCCCAACATATCCTCTTTTCTGGCAATGCAGTATCAACAATTATTACCTTTTTCTTAACATGTCGTCACGTCCTAACATAAGTCGAGATACCCAAGATGCTAAATTTAAATTAGTCACAAGATAAAATACTGGAAAGTACTAGTTGACTATGTTGCTCGGACTCTTCAAAAAATGTCGACGGGTGCATGTCAAATCCTTCAAAAGCAATGTATTTTTGGCCGATCCAACACAGGTTGTGTCAGCATTTTAGGAATGTCCGAGTTCTTCACTTAAAGGGAATTAATTGCATATATGTAGCTTTGGAACCATATTGAACTAAATCCAGTAGCCACTCTTGCTCGTGTTTTATTATCTGAGTTTGCAGTGCTCTCCCACTCACCCCCTTCTTTTTGCAGGCACAAATGCAATCAGTAAACTTAGCAGCACATTCTTATTATGTACCAGAATCTAGTTCCAAGAGTTATTTGAACTTCGGCGCTGCTGTCAGTGAGGTAAGCTTATTGTTTCTGTCGCTTTTTCTGGTTCTTTCATCCATCTCTTAGTAATGTTCCCTGCTTCAGTCTGCTATTTTGAAGTGTACTCCCCATTTAGTAGATAGAGAAGATCACCAAGATTTCACGAGCCACTGACAAATGCATTCCAGTTCCAAGAGCTGAGATCGAATTGATATATTAATACTGATTCAATCTGAGCTCTCTTATTGAGAATGTCATCCTTGAAGAGGACTTGCACCTCCATTCCCATTAGCAATATATTTTGAGTCTCGTGTGTCTACCATTTCACCACAAAGACATCTTGAAAGTGAATGTATTTAATGATTTTCAATTTTCAATATATATGAGTGCACAACACTTGGCCAGAAACTTTGATTATGGACAATTTGCAGCCAATATCTTCATATGACTTAGTAAACAATAAAGCTCTTTTTGCAGGTGGAGATTGATATTCTGACTGGAGAGACTACCATTTTGCAATCGGATATTATTTACGACTGCGGGCAGAGCTTGAATCCAGCCATTGATTTGGGACAGGTTTCTTCCCTCATCATGGATTTTAGATTATGTAATTAGAATTCGTTATATTATTGAGAGGTGTATCATGCATTCGAGTTGTTATTCTAACTTCAGAGCTATTTAATTCTTGATCACAAGATTGTTCTAAATTGTGGGAATTGTTTTTTCTTTTTGATTCGTTATAGATTGAAGGGGCTTTCGTTCAAGGAATTGGATTTTTCATGCATGAAGAATATCTTACAAACGAAGACGGGTTAATGGTCTCAAACAGCACTTGGACGTACAAGATCCCGACGATTGACACCATACCTCAGAATTTCAATGTTCATGTGGTAAACAGTGGACATCACAAAAAACGTGTTCTCTCGTCCAAAGGTATAATTTCATTTCCTTTCCCGTCCCTTTGGTCAAACAAGTTCTTTGTTTGTTCATTTATGACTGCAGATGTCATGAAAGGTTCTTATACTCATTCTTCACTTGGTTGTGTGGAAAATAACGAAACCTATTTGAGGTGATCCTTAAAAACTAGCCAAAGAAATAGAAGGCCGAAATTTTCTCCAATAATATAAATTATTCAATGTCCGTTTGGATAGACATGGTATATGTATGTTCATTCATAGATATTGGTGGATAAAGAGTACAATCTATGAGTTTCATATGAATAGATGAACCCAGCAACTTTTGTCTAGATTAACTTAAGGTCGTTGTAGGAACATGTAAACTTCAAATTTGAATCCGTCTTTGTATGTACAAACGTTGTATCTTAATATGAATACTTTTTTGCAGCATCTGGTGAGCCACCGTTGCTGCTGTCAGTTAGTGTCCATTGTGCAACACGAGCAGCCGTTAAAGCAGCACGTGAACAGCTCAAACTATGGGGCAAGCTTGACGGGTCTGATTCAGAATTTTATCTGGACGTCCCTGCCATATTACCCGTTGTGAAGACACAGTGTGGCCTGGATTATGTGGAGAAATACTTGGAAACTTTGCTGGCTCAGAAATCTAACCAAAGTTGTATCAACATTGATCTCAAATGATACTGAACTTATAAGAGTTGGTTTTTGTGGAGTCCAATCCATGTGCCAATTTTACTTGGCTGATTTTCTATTCCTTGGAGTCTAAGAATGCTAAGATGTGGAGGAGAATTGAAATACTCCTATAGCATAGTTGAAGCCCAAGTCATTTTTTGCCTATGCAAAAAGAGGCAATTAATTCTTCATTGTTAATCATCCCAAAAATATTAGTAAATTCTTGTAAAGTAGAGAGTTGAGAGAGCAACTCTCTTAGGTGTGATTGGAATACCTCCCATTTCTTTGTTTATAATAGGCGGAATGACGTAGGAAACTTTTATACTTGACTTGGATTGTTTAATCTTAATGACCAAATTCTTAGATATGGTAGTCACACAAGTCAACATATCTTTAGTTTAAAAATAATATTTTTTGTGTTTCAATTTATATGATTCACTTTATTTTAGTCAATTTAAACAAGAATGATACATTTTTTTTATAATTACTAATAATTTCAACAAGTAAATACTTTTATGTGTAAAATAATTTTAAAAGTTATATACAAAATATCGGATTGGTTTTTTTAGTTACAATCAAACCAATCAAGTATAATCGATTTTTTTTTTCAATATCAAATCAAATCACTAATTTTTTTTTTCCAATTTGACTCAATTTACGATTTGATTCAATTTTCAATTCAATTTTATTTTACCTCTAAATGAAAGTAGTATTCCCCCATCTAATTTTATTTGTTTGACATTTTGATCCATCTACCTAATTAAAGAAACAATAGAGAATTCGAAAGTTCTTTATTTTTTAATAGCATACAAAAAAGTTGAAACGTATAAAATTTACTTTTCTCAAATAAAAGCCTTACGTGGCAGTTGCTTAATGCTGCCACGTCCTCAATATATATTCTTCTTGAAAAAAAGTCAAAATAAGTAGGTACGAAAATTATTTGCCCGTCCCCTTCAAATCTTCTTACCTTGGAATTTTCTGAAAAGATTAGACTCTATGAAACCTCAAAAGTCTTTATATGATTTTAATGAATCATTAATACTCCATCAGTGCCAATTTATATTACGTATTTTTGTCTGTCCTAAAAAATGATACATTATTATATTTAGTAGTAATAATTTAACTAAATAATTTATAATCACACAAATATCTATGACTTATTTTATACAAGTATTAGTGTTATTACACATTTTAATATTAAAAATTAAAATATTAAGCATAATAATTAGTAGGCAGGAAGAGCGAAAGTGAAACATAATTCTTTGTATCTTTTGTAATCACAAAGTCACCTTCTCTTCATTATCTCCTACTAATTACCTATTAATCCTCAAATGACTATCCATATTTTTTTTTAATTTTTCTACTGTAATTTACTACTATTATTTGTTCCGGTATATACACCAACAAATTTTAGATTTTTTATTTTTTTTTAAATTTTCATATTTAATTAGATCATGTCACATAAATTAGGACGAAGTGAGAATATTTATTGACCATATTGTGCATGTAGCATGTATAAAAGCAAGCATTTTTAGCAATGATATTTCTCAGCTGACAAATTAGAAAAAAGACATGACGTTGATCAAAGGTCTCTGTCAATTTAACTGTTTGAGTGTTTCAGTAGGCCAAGAGTTGTGATTTAAGAAGCATTATTTATTGTCTTAAAAATGTAAGTATTTGGACACCCAATTCAATTCAAGATCCTCTGCTTCTTCTTTCCGTCCTTATATTTTTCAGCTAAAGACGAGATTTTGTTACATTGATTTGATGGAGGAAAAACAGAAAAAAGGGAGTTCATTGGTTTTTGCAGTTAATGGAGAGAGGTTTGAGTTGCCATGTATTGATCCTTCTACAACTTTGCTTCATTTCTTGC
>JAJOOO010006023.1:0-15868 GCA_029582685.1 Solanum piurae
GTCGATAAACCACTGCTTAATTACTACAATATGTTTTATTCTCATTTTTTTTGGGAACTTGAAATAATGTTATATTTGCAACCTTGCTTAAAATAATTCTCATCGTAATTTAATGTATTGTATGGGGGTATTTGTGTAATGTTTTAATTAGAAATATCTATAGTTTTAAAAAGGAGGTGAAGGATATATATATACGTGTATATGTATGCATTTGGGCAGCACACTATTATTTGGGCAGCCAACTTTTAGGGACAGCTGTGTATATGATAAGCACCTCTTGTGTTACTATATTTTGACACCTCCTCTTAGGAAATTCGTCTCAGCTGAAGTATAAGTCCCTTAGAACATTATCTAACCTGTTGTTCTTCAAGATCACAAGAGAAAATATGGGTCCTTTTGGCTGGAAATCGAGTTACACTCTTCTCTTTGGTAAGTAGTAAAACATATTTTTGAGCTGGGTAACATTTAGTAGATTAAGCATATCTCGTTCTGTAGAACTTTGTTTACTGTGAATAAATATTATTTGGAAAGATAATTCGTATATGTACAACTCTTATGTTTATGTTAAACTCTAATTTGGTTGCTATGGATTCAAAATATGGGGTGCATCATAGGACAAGTTATGTCTAGATTCTGAAGTTTCAAATCCTGTATGGACAACTGTTAGTGTTTTAAATATATCTTTTGATCCAAAATACATTTTGCGGTGATTCTTAGTTTTTTGCAACCTTAAGAGAGGTACCTACATCTTTCATGAGAGTATACAGTCCAGTTTGGCCGTTTGCCATTTAAAATCTTAATTGCCACATGAGGCACTAGGATGGCCAGAATTTACTGTTCTGGGAGCATAGTCCTATTTGTACAGGCTAGGCTTACTTGTGATGATAACCCTATTTTTACGTCATCATTATTGAGCTTCTAGAAAGTAAATAAGTTATTGAATTCATATTTTAAGGTTGTATATCCTTGTATACAAGTTGAAGACTTTGATATGCTGCTTGGTCTACGGTTTGACTCGTGGATATTTGTTGGACTATTTGTGTGCTAAAGAACTGAGGTTTGTGTATAAACTTGAACTTGTACTCTTTTTACCTGCTGGTATATCTGAAAGTTTATCTTGGTACCTTGGTTACCCCTTGTCACTTTGCATTGTCGTGTTGGTATTCTTTAATACATTAAAGACGCTTGTGTAACTCGCCCACTTGTATGAATTTTTTTATCACTTAGCACTCTTGTTGGGACCTTGTCCTTCTTGTGGCTGTGACTTCGTCACTCTTGGCATGCCTCTTGGTTCGGATCATTTGCCATCTTGACTCTGGATTTTTAGTTCGTCTTAAGAATGGAAGCTATCCATTTTAAGTACGAACTAGGAAGCCATTTTTAATATGGTTCTTGGTTCTCTTGATTATTGGGTTTTGACCTTTATTGATGTAGGGAGTTTATCCTTCTTGATACCTGCCCGTTCTTAGTGTGACGACATGATGTATATATTGGGTGAGCCTTGTTATTGAATCTCTTGAAAAGTTGTTCTATAAGCATTCTTGACATTTAGACCTTTATATATTGAACTTGATACTCCTTGCATATTGTTTACTTGATTTACTGATTTTGTTTCGATCGTGCTGCCCTTGACTTGAGAATGATAACTTGTCGAATTTGAGGGCTCCAAACCTATAGTTTTTACACCACTAAGCTATATGCTTAGCGATATTTGTTTCTATCATAGGGGCTGTTTGCTATGATGCTTGAAGATGGCCATTGATGATGGAGATTTTGAAAGCCTTAAGGAAGATCACATTTGCGTATAGGCATATATATTTTGTATAACCTTGGGACTTGTACATGATCTTTGTGCTGTATATTTACAGGAGATTTTGAGGGCTGATTTGGTCATGTCACCATGGGTTGTAATATAAGTATGGTTATACATTTTTATCTTTTTGGGGTGTGTAAACCCAAGCCTTGTAATATACTAGTTTGCTGTATGTCTTGAAAGTTGTGTGAAGCGTGAGCCAGCTGATTTCGGTACTCGGAAGCTTGTAATATTCTTGTTATTTCACCCTCGAGTATGAGGTTAATATATGCATGAAGATCTGGTCGGTTATTTGCTTAATTTTATTTATTTATTTGGAGTTCGTTATGAATCTAATCATTCTACTAGATTAAAATCAGTATGCCTCCTTAATCGGTTTTGAATGGCGCAAGTACTTAATTACATTTCTTGTTTAAGTAGTGGTATCATTTTGAATGGGTCACTACAGTAACGATGCTTTCTTTCGTCCTTTGTTGGGTTCTGTTATGACTGGTTATGAGCATGAAATGTTGACTAAGTTTTTGAAGCTAAAGGCTCATGTGTTTCTTGGTTTTGAGAATGAGGATGCTTATGAGTTCATCTTAGATTACTATGAGAGGTTTCATAAGTTGTGGATTGTCCATCAGCATGGGGTTGAGTATGTGTCCTTTCAACTTCAAGGAGAGGATAAGCAGTGGTGGAGAGCTTATATGGAATACAGAACTTCTATTTTACCTCCACTTACTTGGACCCAATTCCATGCTCTGTTTTTGGAAAAATATGTGCCTAGGACTTTGAGGTATCGTAAGAAGGATGAGTTCATGGCTTTGGAGCAAGGTGGTATAATTGTGGCTGCTTATGAGTCCAAATTCCATGTTTTGTCTAGATATGCTACTCAATTGGTGACTACTGGGGAGGAGAGGATCCGGTTATTTATTAGGGGACTAAATTCTGAGTTGCAGGTATTATCTGTTCATATGACCTCTGCAGGGGGGAGCTTCAATGAGGTAACAGACTATGTTAAGAAACTTGAGGGGGGTGAGGAGAGACGGTCAATCTAAGGCATGGGAAAAAAGGGCCAAGAACTCGGGTAACTTTCAAGGTTCTTATTCCAAGGGGGGTCCGGAAGGCGAATGCTTGCAGTCAATCCAATTCAATTAGCTATGCCCGCCTCTGCAAGTAGTTACTCAAAAACTCCATCTCATAATTTCCAGGGAGTCGCGCCTTCGGTGGGCAGCAGGCCATCTTTTGATCGTATGTGTTACAACTGTGGTGAACCTGGGCATATAAGGAGATATTGTCCCTACCCACGTGTGTTAGATTCCGCGCAGCAGCAGTCTAGAGCAGTGGTACCCACGGGGAATGGTAATAATGGTCGAGGGCGTCCACAAGGTGGGTGATGAGGTAATCAACGAGGACGTGGAGGTAGAGGAAATGGTAATCCAGACAGGGGTAACGTGCAACCAGGCAGAAAAGTGACTCGTCAAGATGATAGGGCTCAGTGTTCTGCCTTTCCGAGTAAGAATGAGGCAGAGGCATCTGACGCGGTGATCACAGGTACTATTCTTGTCTGTGACCGGATGGCTAATGTGTTGTTTGATCCGGGTTCTACTTATTCATATGTATCCGTGAGATTTGCCTCAAAGTTTGAAATGATTTGCGATATACTTTATGCCCCTATCCATATTTCTACCCCAGTTGGAGAGTTAGTCATAGCCACCCATGTCTATCGTGCTTGTCCTATTTTGTTTATGGGTTTTCAGACCTGGGCTGATTTGGTGATTTTGGATATGACTGATTTTGATATAATCTTAGGCATGACTTGATTGTCCCCCTATTATAATGTGCTTAATTGTAATACTAAGTCTGTAACTCTAGAAATTCTAGGAAGGGAAAAATTAGAGTGGGAAGGGGTGTACAAGCCTAAGAGAACTAAGATCATATCCTTCATTCGGGCTAGAAACTTAGTAGAGCGGAGTTATTTGGCTTATTTGACTCATATTAGGGATGTTGAGATTGAGGCTCCATCCATTGGGTCTATTCATGTGGTGTCAGAATTTAGAGAAGTGTCTCCTAATGACTTGCCTGGTATGCCTCCAGATAGAGATATAGATTTTTGCATTGATTTAGAGCCTGGTACTCGTCCCATTTCCATCCCTCCATATCGCATGGCTCCGGCGGAACTAAGAAAGCTTAAGGCTCAAATCCAAGAGCTTCTTGACAAGGGATTTATTCGTCCTAGTGCTTCCCCATGGGGTGCTCCGATTTTGTTTGTTAAGAAAAAATGATGGTAGTATGAGAATGTGTATAGATTACCGGCAATTGAATAGGGTCACCATTCGAAACAAGTATTTATTGCTTCAAATATATGATCTTTTTTACCAATTGCAAGGTGCATCAGTTTTCTCCAAGATTGATCTAAGGTCTGGCTACCATCAGTTGAAAATTAGGCCTGAGGATGTGCCCAAGACGGAGTTTAGAGCTCGCTATGGGCATTATGAGTTTTTGGTTATGTCTTTTGGTTTGACCAATGCGCCTGCAGCTTTTATGAGTTTAATGAATGGGGTGTTCAAGCCATTTCTTGATTCTTTCATCATAGTTTCTATTGATGATATTTAGGTCTATTCAAAAAGTGAGGAGGAGCATGCCAACAATCTTTGTATTAGTTTGGGTGTTCTTAGGAAGCCAAAGTTATATGCAAAATTTTCTAAGTGTGAATTTTGGTTGACTTCTGTGGCATTTTTGGGACATGTAGTTTCAAAAGAAGGGGTAATGGTAGATCCTCAAAAGTTTGAGGCGGTAAAAAATTGCGTCCGGCCTAGCTCCGTGACGGAAGTTAGGAGTTTTGTGTGGCTTGCTAGCTATTATTGTCGATTTGTGAATAAATTTGCTTCTATCGCCACACACTTGACTAAATTGACCAAAAAGGAAATACCATTTGAATGAATTGAAAAGTGTGAGGAGACGTTTCAAAAGCTCAAGACTCTTTTGACCACCGCACCCATCCTAGCATTACCGGTAGAAGGTAAAGATTTTATTATTTATTGTAATGCTTAACATTCTGGTTTGGGTGTTGTGTTGATGCAGAAGAAGAATGTTATAGCTTATGCATCGCGCCAATTGAAGGTGCATGAGAGGAATTATCCAACACATGATTTGGAGTTGGTAGCGGTAGTGTTTGTTGTCAAGATTTGGTGATATTACCTCTATGGGGTTAAATGTGAGGTATTTACTGATCATCGTAGTTTGTAGCATGTGTTCACTCAAAAGGATCTGAATTTAAGACAGCGAAGGTGGATGGAATTACTTAAATATTATGATGTCACCATTCAATACCATTCGGGTAAGGCAAATGTAGTGGCAGACACTTTAAGTCGAAAAGTTGTGAGTATGGGTAGTTTGGCTTGCTTGAGTGTAACCAAGTGATCTTTGGCTAAGGAAATTCAGACCTTAGAGTCTAAGTTCATGCAATTGGGCATCTCAGAAAAAGGTGGGGTGTTAGCTAGTATTGAAGTGAGGGCCACATTCATTGATGAGATCAAGGCCAAATAATTTGAAGATGAAAATTTAGAGGAGCTTAGAAGGAAGACTGTGATTGGTAAGACACAAGAGACCACTCTTGATGCAGATAGTGTGCTCAATTTTAAAGGGAGAATATGTTTCCCTAGAATAGATGACTTGATTAAGAACTTGTTGGCAGAGTCTCATGATTCGCAATATTCTATCCATCCGGGTGTGACCAAGATGTACCGAGATTTGAAATGAATTTATTGGTGGCCGGGCATGAAGAAGGATATAGCGGAGTTTGTGGCGGAGTGTCAAAATTGTGAACAAGTGAAGTATAAACATCAAAGGCCTGCATGTTTGCTTCAAAGAATGCCAATTCCGGAATGGAAGTGGGAAATGATAGCCATGGATTTTGTGGTTGGTCTTCCCAATACTTTGGGGAAGTTTGATTCTATTTGGGTAGTGGTTGATAGATTGACCAAGTCAGCCCATTTTATTCCAGTAAAAATAGATTATAATGCTGAATAATTAGCTAAAGTTTACGTGAAAGAGATAGTGAGGTTGCATGGGGTGCCCCTCTCTATCATCTCAGACCGTGGTACCCAATTCACATCCAAGTTTTGGAGAAAATGACATGATGAATTGGGCACACAACTCACTTTTAGTACAGCCTTCCATCCACAGACATACGGACAATCAGAGAGGACTATTCAAGTGTTAGAAGACATGTTGAGGGCATGTGTGCTTGATTTTGGAGGGCATTGGGATAAATTCATACCGTTGTGTGAGTTCTCCTATAATAATAGTTATCACTCCAACATAGATATGACACCTTTTGAGGCACTCTATGGGAGGGGATGTAGATCACCCATAGGATGGTTCGAGGCTGGGGATGTGAGACCTTTAGGGGTTGATTTAGTGAAGGATGCTCAAGAGAAGGTGAGGAGTATTCAAGCTAAACTTTTAGCAGCCCAGAGTAGACAGAAGAAGTATGCGGACCATAAGGTAAGATACATGACGTTTCAAACCGACGAAAAAGTTCTTCTTAAGATATCACCCATGAAAAAGGTGATGAGATTTGGCAAGAAGGGCAAACGAAGTCAGCGATACATTGGTCCCTTTGAGGTTCTTGAATGTGTAGGACCGGTAGCGTATAGATTGTCCTTACCTCCTAATCTATCGGGTGTTCATCCGGTATTTCATGTGTCCATGTTAAAGAGATACCATGGTGACGGGGATTATATCATTAAATGGGACTCAATTGTGTTAGACAAAAATCTCCAATATGAGGAGGAACCGATTGCAATTCTTGATCGTGATGTTCGTAAGTTGAGGACCAAGGAGATTAAGTCTGTGAAAGTTCAATGGAAGCATCTTCTAGTTGATGAAGCTACTTGGGAAATCAAGAGGGACATGTGAGACAAGTATCCCCAATTGTTCGTCGATTCAGGTACTACCTCATTCTTTCCTTAGACTATTTTTCCTAAGTTGTCACTCGGGGACGAGTAATGAGTAAATTGGTATCTATTGTAACGACCGAGTTTCGTCGTTATAGAAAAGCCAATGGGGAAAATATTTTGGGTCGGAAATTTTTTTCGTAATATTTGGATTGTCCTAACCTACTCCAGATTTGGATGAAATTGGAGTCTTTAAGGTGTAGGGAAATATGATAGAAATCAGGTGATTTATTTATAATTCTGGTTACATGAGTGGTTAGATAACTCGTTAAGGAATTCGTACGACTTTACGGAATTGAATTCGGGCAAGTAGAACTCTCGGAATTGATCTTGGCGTGAAGGGTATTTTATGAGCGTCGTGGGTTAGAGGTGTGTTGTGAAATGGGGATTTTGGAATTCTTTAAAATAGCTCAATGGTTTGTGCAAGCTGCCTTGGCGGGGGTTTTGGCCGCCCTGGCGGGGCCGCTGAAGTGGGATGAGGGCCGCTTTGGCGGGTTCGACGCGACTTAAAGTCGTAAATAAACCCCTAAACGACCCTATTTTGCACTTTTCGATTTTTAGAGCTATGAAACGAACCCCAGGCAAATCCTAACAGTTTTCCACCATTCTTGAGACTAAAGGTAAGTTTTTCACTCCCCGAATCTATTTTTCGATCCGTAGAACATAATAGAATGGGTAATTATCGATGGGGAAGGGTTTTTTATCTAGATTTTATGGTGGAAATAACCCTATTTGGATACTTGGGATCATGGGTATGATCTAAGGTTGTTAGAATTGTAAGTAATTCGGGTAATTAGTGATTGTTTATTGATTTCTGTATTATATTGATTGTTTGTAGACCAAGAACAAGCGGAATGAATCCGAAAAGGGAAGAATCAAGTATCTTAGGGTTTCAATCTTGTTTCGAGGTAGGTGATGGTTGTGATTCTATGAATGTGTGATGTATGTTTGTTCTTGCTTCATTAAGATACTTGTATATACGCGAATGTTGCATTATTGATCACACTTGTTGTAAATGAGATAGATGAATGATGGTTGCCATGAAACCATGACTTAAATGTATGATCTTGAGGATATACTTGTGATTGTGATTGTGATGTGTTGAATGGATCGGTTGCCACGTTCCGGCATAACTAACTTGGATCGGTTGTCACGTTCCGGCATAATCATTAGATCGGGTACCACGTTCCGGTATGTTAACTGTTTGGGTTTGGGTTCCATGAGAGGACCAATGGCTTGTCATAATTGTGTATCTTGAGAAATGCAAAGTTGTTCGTTGTTCATAAATGTTGATAATATTGTATTTGTTTGATATGTGCATGTGATTATATTATTGTATTGACTAATGTATGTTGCACTTAGTGGGATAGCCGTGTGATCCTAACAGTACACTGTGGTTGTGTACTGATACTGCACTTGCTCTTATTTTTGTTGAATATGGGGCATCTTCAAGCGACTACTGACACACCTCGTCTAGAAGATCAGTGATCTCGTTCGAATTCAAGGGTGAGTCAATTCTTCCGGCCTGCCATGAGTTCTCCTTTCGTCTATGTCCACATTTCGAACTTAGACTTTTCTAGTAAGTTATTAGTTCGTTAGTAGGGGTTGTAACCCTTATTTATTAGACTTTTGGTTCATTGTTAGATGTTTTGGTACATTGACTTTCAGGTTCTAGGTGTTATTTCCGCATTTATTTAGTTGTTAGATATTTTGTTGAAATTTATGGGAACTCCCTACTTCTGTCCTAAGTATTTTGATTAAAGTTGGTTAGCTAATTCGTATTAATGGTTCTCTCATCGAAGGGTTAGTGTGGGTGCCAATCACGACGGTCTGGGTCGTGACAATTATCCTGAGAATAGTAAATTTTACTTTTTGTATGATAAATAAATTGTCTATTTTAAATTATTTGATGTTAAATTTGAATATGTACATTTTAATTTAATTTTTTTTTTGTAATATATATTTAAAATAGTTACTCTCTATAAAATAATTTTAATATTAAAAATACATTGATACTTGCCCTTTTACATAATTTTACTCTCAAAAGCACTGTCACAACTCTTTTTGGACAGCTGAAAGGATTTTTCTAATTTAAGTGACCGTATCGAATAAGGATTATTTTTATTTTTTTTCAAAGTCGTCACTTGGAATTGAATTATGGTGTTCCAAGTCATCTTTTTTTTAATCCCTAATCAAAAGGAAATGACTTTTTTACTTATAGCGGTCTGCGAATCAGAAATTCGAATAAAGAATTCTGTTGACCGAGGGAAAGGTATTAGACATCCCTCGAGTCCCGTGGTTCTAGCATGGTCGTTTTGTTGACTTATACTTATCTTAAATTATTTTTTTGGATATATTATTACAGGCTATGATTTGCTCGCATTTTTTTTATTGTTGAACTTTTATTTGGTCTCAAACTAGATGTTTAACCGCATTCTTGGTCTTGACGTTTAGAGGCATAATTGTCTTCTACGCATCTCGCTTAATAATTTTTTCTAATATGTCTTACTTTAAACTAATGAAAGTTAATTATATAATTTTTGGACTAGGTGTGTCACCACATCCTTGAATTTCTTTTAACTGTCTCAAAAAGAAGATGTGTGGTCACATTCTTAATTGAAACAAATTTTTGAAACGGGTCATATATCCTAGTATTTACCTATTACTAGAAAGTTTAAGCGTATTATTAGTGATTAAATTATTTTTTTACTATTTATATGCATGAACACTATTTAAATAATATAGTCTAAAATATTCTTACACAAACAAAAGTTATTTCATATTCAAATTCTATATAGATGCATTTATATTTAAGTGTACTTACAAGTTATGACAAAAGACATTTTTTTTATAAAAAAAAAAGTGTAGCACTTTATCTCTTAATTTTTCTAAAATAAACACTTTTAACCTTAGATAAATTTGAGTAAGCAAACTTATTAGAATATTTCTTTTAGGCATTTGGTTAATCGTGGTTGGAAATAAAAAATACTTAATTGATAGTAGCATATGATACAAGATGGAAGATAACGTAGAATAAAACAAATAGGAAAAATTTCAATATTATTGTGTCAAAATTAACACACAAAATTTGAGCAGTTTCATTATATTGGAATCAAGTCTTATATAATCATGAAAATAAAATCATACAATGAAGATAAAGTATTACCGTTCGTGAAATTAATTCTCGAGAAGAAAATACCCTAATAAAAAACTACGAAAGAAAATCTCGAAATCAACCTTTTCCTCCTATGTGTAAGGCGGTCTTTGGCGAGTGAAAAAAGAAGAGTAAAATGTGAGGATATTATTTTTGTTTCTTGTGTGTGAGTGTGTTGTAATATGTAAGGTGCTGTTTCTGATTCTATTGGTGAGGGGAATGAGAGTATGTGTGTATAGTAGTACCTGTAGTTGGGTGTGTTGCTGGATGTCTTTTGGTATTAATTTGTAGCAGTTGGTTTTTGTGTGTAGAGTGTAATTGTGGTGAGTATAATGTATATGTGTGTGTTAGTTTTTCGTGAGTGGTCTATAAAGGAGGGTGGGGTAGTGTGTAGGTTGGAGGAGAATGGGGGTAATGGAACAAGGAAAATGGGTGTATGGGTAGTTTAGGTTAATGTTTTTTTTAATTAAATATAACTATATTATAAGAAAAAATTAGCTAACTATTTTGAAGGAACAATAATATAATAAAAGTCAAATAGCTAGTCTAAAAATATAATTAAGAAATGCTTGCTTATTTATTAAAACTTAAATTAAAGAAAATATATATTTTTTGTAGTTTTCAAATCTTTTAAAATAAACTTACTGAAATACAATGAAAAATAAAATAATTAATTTAGACCTAGAATAAATATTTAAGGAATAAAATGGTGAAAAACCTTAGGTTCTGTCAAATATTACGTGTCTACAACAACTTTTAAAAAGAGATTAGTCAAACACAATTTGCTTATCAAAAACACTTTTCAAATGAATTAGCCAAACACAAATTATTTTTTTCAAAAGCACTTTTCTGAAAATCTATTTTGAAAAAGTCTTTGTAAAAAATAAGCGGTTTTTAGAAGTAATGTCAAACAAAAATTTAAGTCTTCAATTTTTTTTCTCTCGGCGTAGGTTAGTGATTAGCGTGCGAATGCTGGGTTATCGATGGCTAGTATGGAGAGACAAAATTCCCAGGAAGGAGAAGAGAGTTGGCCGCCACTCTCTATGAATACTCGAAAAACTCTAGAGATATCGATGGCAGGCGGACCAAACACTAGAAAGCTGGATCTTGTTGCAACATGGTGGATTTGTGCATCTGAGTGATATAAGTGGGAGAACTTCGAATATTGAAGAGAGGTCGTTGAAACACTCAACACAGAGGAAACTAGAGCTTTCTCCCAATGAGGGGGAACCCCGAAAGTGGAGTAGTTTATTCACTAGAAACAAATTAGCGGCAAGAGGTGCGACACTAAGGTTTATCACACCAAATATTCAGAATGGTAAAGCATTTGCAGCCCTAAAACAGAAAACAATTGAAACTGAAATCGCTAAATGAAAGTTAGCTCTCATACTCTACATAGTGGGAGAATCACCTACATTTGCAGCCCTAGAGCGTTTCATGACGATTCAATGGAACTTTGTATCAAAGTCCAAAGCCTTTTATCATAATGATGGGTACTTTCTGATTGCATTTCAATAGTATCCCGAACAGGGATAATGTGATGACTGCAGGACCATATATATTCAGAAATAAGCCCGTGATTCTTAAAATGTGGTCACCAGAGTTTGATTTTGGAAAAGAGATCCTTCAAACAATCCCATTGTGAGTTAGGTTTCCTAACCTACCACTTAGTTGTTGGGGAGCTGATTCACTAAGTAGAATAAGTAGTGTTCTGGGAAAACCTCTATTTGCAGATGAATGTACAAGTAAAATTGAGTGTATTTCCTTTGCTTAGTACTGGTTGAAATCAATATTACTAGAGACCTGAAGAGAAAAATCATAGTGCAAGACCCTAATGGCCGGACATTTGAAAAAAAGGTAGGGTATGATTGAGAACCATTGTATTGTGCAAAATGCTTAGTAGTGGGGCATAAATATAAACCTGCGGAGGCGGGTAAAATAACCCAAATAGCTCCTAAACCAAGGGCTCTAAAGATGAAGCAAGTGTGGCATAATAACGCTGGAACTAGTATACCTGGAACTAGTAATGACATAATTGCTCGTGTGGAGGAAACAGGCAACCTGAGTAATATGGAATTGCAGTCCACCGAGAAAAATGGTCAAGAGTTAATACAGATAAATAAGCTAGACAATGCTCATCAAAAGAGACTCCATGGCAGATGGTGACTGGCGAATCTAGTGGCAAAGGTTTATACCATGTCGACAACACTACCAAAGTGGTGACGGGTAGTTTTAGTTCACTAATAGAGAGTGGGGCTACACAGGAAAACTATATGAGTGTACAGGGGCAAGGTGGAGGTGTGTTAGAGCCCAGTGGATCTCAAGTAACTAGACCCCAATGAAGATCACCACCTGGAATGTTAGAGGCCTCAATGGGGTCAATAAAAAGAAATAGTTAAGGAATATGTTGAATGAAAATAATATTGCTCTTATAGCTATTATTGAGAATAGAATTAAGGTTAATAGGATCCTAAGGATCATGAAAAATATTGATAACAGGTGGTCATGGTGTGATAGCTCTAATTGTAGTAACAAAGGTATAAATATAATATGTTGGAACCCAAATAATATCAGGTTCATAGTTCAGCATGACTGCGCAAATGATACATGGGATCATCGAGATTGATAGCTTGAATACCATGTTTGAGTTTACTGTTGTATATGGGTTACACACAATAATAGAGAGGAAGCCTTTATGAGAAGAAATAAGAAGTGTACATAGCACATGTCAAGGGTTGTGGCTAGCTAGGGGGATTATAATGTTGTTGCGAGTATTAATGATAGGCAAGGTGGGAATCCTATTTTGGATGCTGAAATGGCTAAATTCAAAGAGTACTTAGTAGGCACTGGTACTGCTGAGCTAAAGCAGGTTAGCCGAAACTTTACATGGACTAATTCCCATGTATTCAACACTATTGGCAGAGCACTAGTTAATTCAGCATGGATGCATCACATGTCTCAATGGGAGGTAACAATCATGGATCCTGGTTTCTATGGCCATTCACCCTTGTGCGTTGAATTCCAAGATCAAAGAGGTAGAGCACCTAAATCGTTTAAGTTCTTGAATTGTCTGGCTAAACATAAAGAATTTATACCACTGGTGGAAAGAGCATGGAATTGTAATACACAAAGGAGAGGTATGCAAGATGTCTGGATGAGACTAAAAAATGTTAAGAAAAATATTTAGAAGCTGAACACTAAGGAGTTTTGTAATGTAGCTGAGAAAATTAAATCTACTAGAACTCTCCTTGAAGAGCTTCAAGTAGTTATGAGAACTGATCACCAGGCCACAAAATTTACTCATGAGAAGGCACTAAGAGATGAACTTGAAAAAAGGAGCTTAGTCAAAGAAAGTATACTTAAACAAAAATCAAGGGTGCACTGGTTAAAACTTGGGGATGTAAATAATTCTTTTTTTTTGCTAGTATGAAGAACAAAATGGCGCAAAAATAACATTAATGAATTGATATCACTCGCAGGAACATTGATACAGACACAAGGGGATATTGAGAAGGAGGTTACCTTGTTTTATAGAGGATTACTCGGACTGTTGCAGAGCAACTTCCTTCCATCGATCTAGCAACTATTAAAGACGGAACACTACTGCATAGAAAAAACAAACTGAGGCTAAACCAACCTGTTACAGATAAGGAAATACATGATGAACTATGGTATATAGGAGACACAAAGGCTCCTAGATGCGATGGTATGGGTGCTTTCTTTTTAAAGAAGGACTGACCAACCATAGGAACTGATATTCAAGCTGTCGTAAGGGATTTTTTCACTACAGGAACTATGTATCGACCTATTAATTGTACTAATGTTACTCTAATTCCCAGGATCCAAAATCCAACCAGATTAACTGACTTTAGACCGATTTTTTGTTCCATTACTTTATATAAGATCATTTCTAAAGTTATTACTAATAAACTGAGAGATGTGATGGGTTGGCTTATTGATAATAATCAATCTATCCTTGTCCCGGGAAGGGGAATTGTGGACAATATTATTCTAAGCCATGAATTGGTTAAGCATTATAGTAGGAAAGGGGTATCACCTAGGTGTATGCTTAATATTGATAGGAAAAAAACATACGACTCTGTGGACGTGGGTTTACTTAAAGAAGGTTCTTCAAGGTTTGAATTTCCTGAGAAGTTTGTGCAATGGATTATGCAATGTGTGACCACTGTTTCTTACTCCATCCTAGTGAATGGTAGCACTACTCAACCCTACTCTGCGGAAAAAGGCTCAAGACATAAGGATCTGCTATCCCCTTATCTTTTTGTGCTAGTGATGGAATATTTTACAAGAATTCTGAAGTGTCTTAGGAGGATTCTAGACTTTAATTTCCATCTGAAGTGTGATAAACTTAACATTATTCAATTGAGCTTTGCAGATGCCTTATTGTTGTTTAGTAGGGGTGATGCAGAATCTGTTAAATTGTTGTATGAATGTTTCTCTGAATTCTCAAAAACTTCAAGATTGCAGGCAAACTCTGATAAAAGCTCCATATACTTTGGAGGGCTACATCACTTGGAACAAGAAACTATACTTAATACACTAGATTTTGTAATACCTAGGGGTACCTTCGAGCTCCAAAAAGTTTGATGTTAAACAATGTCAACTTCTGCTTGAAAAAATGCTAGGCAAAATTACTACATGAACTGCAAAATTCCTCTCGTACTCGGAAAGAATACAACTTATTAAGAGTGTGTTATTTGATATTCAAATATACTGGTCTCAGATTTTTTTAATACCAAAAAAGGTGATTCAAATGATAGAATCAGTTTGTAGAAAGTTTCTCTGGGAGCACTAATGGGTCTAAAAAGGCACTGATAGCTTGGGAAAAGCTATGTCATCCTAAGGTTACTGGTGGAATTAACCTACAAGACCTTCATAGATGAAATTAGGCTAAACTCTGGAAAATTTTGTGGAATGTACGTCATAAAATAGACAAGTTGTGGGTTGTGTGGGTGCATACATACTATTTAAAATATGGACTCATATGGGAATCTAAGAGTCAGCAAGCCTATTTGGTGGTAAGAAAAATCCTCACTGCAGTGAAGTACCTGGATAATGTTGGCTGGTCTGAACGAGATATGGTAAGAAAAACTAGTTTTTCTATAAAACAAAAAAAAAGTAAAGTTTATGTTCTCATGGGGGATAATATACCCAAAGTGAATTGAAGGAGACTTACATGTAACGATTTTGGCTATCCAAAGTGGATATTCATCTTACAAATTGCTATCCTAGAGAGGATTCTTACTAGGGATCGACTTCTGCAATAGGGAGCCATAGATTCAGCTCGTTGTCCTTTGTGTGACCAGGCTAATGAGAGTCATAACCACGTGTTTTTTAAGCGTTCTTAATCAGGAAAAGTTTGGAGTAAGTTGCTACAATGGTAGGGAATCCATAGAAGTGTCAGTACTTGGCAGGAGGAGAAACATTGGGCGACTACAAATGCAACAGGGTAGAATATTCGTGCAGAGGTACATCGGATGTACCTAGCTGGAGCAGTTTACCACAGCTGGATTGAGAGGAATGTGAGGGTGTTCACGCAAGGCCAGGAGGAGGAGGAAATTATGGTGCGGCAAATTATCCAAGAATTTCATGTTCGAGGGTCTATAAAGAGCAAGATAGCCGAGAAGTTAGATACTATCAATTTGTATCCATAAGAGTTGTAACACCCCGTATCCAAAACAGACAAAAAATGCAGATTTTGAGAAGTTGTAGGTGCAACTCACGGTTGCCATCCACGGACCGTAGGTCAGACCACGGCCCGTGCTGGTGGTCCGTGGTTCACCACTACAACCCCTCCCCAACCCAGCTCAGAAAAATCGGCTAAGTCTCGACTCACGGACAGACCCACGGTCCGTAGGTCAGACCACGGTCTGTGGTCTGTGTCCATGGATCGAGGCCTCCTTTACCTAGCCTCTGACATGAACTACGGTCGACCAA
>JAJOOO010006024.1:0-20225 GCA_029582685.1 Solanum piurae
CCCCCCCCCCCCCCCCCCCCCCCCCCCCCCCCCCCCCCCCCCCCCCCCCCCCCCCCCCCCCCCCCCCCCCCCAGCTCATTCTACAAGACTCCATATAAATTTTTTTTATGAAATACATAATTTCCTATAGAGAAATGGACGATCTAAGAAATGGTCAAAAAGATGAAAAGATCAAAACATGGAAAAAGATTTGATATCAGTACTACCTATTTTGTTGGTTGTGCTGGAGGAAGCGCCAATCCCTAGATATGTGACAAATAAATAAGGTGAACCTTATATTGTTTCGTTTCCTTTTTTCCTTGAACGCTTAATATCTATTCAAAGTTAAAATTGATATTTTCAAGGTCATATCTACCTTGATCCAGAAGGAGGCTATGCAATAATTTCTGGAATATAATCACTGGTCCGATGCTTCAAGCAAAATCAATTTACTTTTTTATATCATTAAGCTAAGTTGACCTACATATTTGTGTATATTTACCAACAATAACATAACATTTTCTATCAAGAATAATATAGTCACCACCCAAAAAATAGAGTAGTAATTTGCTATAGCCGTTTAAGTTGTATACATTTTCAATTTAATACAAAATTTGTAATCTCAAATAAATAAAATAGATAAATTATTATAACAAGTAAAATGACCTAATAGTATAAAATTTACATTATACATGTATATGACATGAAATAAATTTTTTCCATAATTCTAGAGGTGATTATTGCATGAGATAATCAAAAGTAAAATTGTCATATGTGTGAACAAAATTGAGATTCTTCACATGAATATTCAAGTTTCATGTTATTGCCTCATCTCTCTCCCGTGCTCAAATATTGCATAAGCATGTTTGTCTACCCCACAAGAGGCTTAGAATGTCTCTTTCTTGGCTTTATACCTTAACAAACTTATTATTACAAAGCAATATCCATGTGCAATAAGGATGTGTTTGGGTTATTTTTCAATTTTCTTATTTTCAATTGGTCAAAATATTTTTTTAAAGAAAATAAATTCTTAATCATTAACCAAATGATTTTTTTTTATGAAGATGAGGAAAACAAGTTTGATACTATCCCTTATGTTTCATTTTACTTGCTATGACTTGACATTTTCGTTTAGAAGTTATTTATTACTCTCTCTATTTCATATTAATTGTCTGTTTTCTCCTTTTTACATGTCGTTTAAGAAATTATGGGGTAAATAAGAAGGGCAGTTTTGATAATTTATCCCTTAAAATATTTTGTGAAACTTTACAAACATGTTTACACTTTCAAAAAAGAATTATCTATAAAGGTAACATGAGAAAGATTTAATTAATTATATCTTGATTTTGTAAATTGAATTACTGAATTACTGAGAATTGATAGAAACGACAACATCAATTGTTCATAATATCGATGGAGCCAAAATTGCAACTTAATGGGTTCTAAATTATAGAACGACAACACCAATTGTTCATAACTGACTTTAAATTTAATTTCCATACATACTTAATAAATTTCTTAAAACAAATGTTGTTTAAGTAAAAAATATTTAATTCGATTGAATTCATATTCGGACTTCTAACTCCACCTATGACTCCCACCTCACCCCTACCTCCGCACCAATGGTGTTTGCCTAAATAATAGCACATGAATGCTTTTGGACAATGTTTTATGGTCACCAACCGGAGCGGAAGGAGAGTATTAGTTATCGGCTCAGACGAACCACATAACTTTTATCAGATTAGATATTTGTATCAAGAAATTTATTAAGTATGTATAGAAATTTAATTCCCAACCTATTAATTTTTCATGAAAATGTTCTCCGTCATACCAAACACACCATAACTCTTTCTCACTTTTAAAGCAAAATCTAGCGTCTACTTCGTAAGAGGAAAAATACAGGGAAGCTTTTCTCTTTCCCACACTCGATGGTTAAAGTGCACTTTGACCTGTGTTTTGTTATGAGTATAAAGAAAAGTGTGGGGGCTATGCTGATCAGGTAATCAATACTTCTTTTTCCTAGTGAACTGTGCTATTCTCGTGTGACTCTTGGCATGTTTATCAATTAGTCTGTACCAAGTTTACATGCATATGACTATATAAATATATGTATTTTTTCAAACAAATCCCAGAAAAATAAGAGCCACTCTCAAGGTATTGATCCCCTCTAAGTTCCTACTAACACAAGGTAATTCTTTTTCTGTTTCTACTTTGCTCAATTCAAACTTCAGTCTACCAGATAATTTTCATAACAACATGTCTTCATGCACAATATATGCACTGCAGATAATTTTCTATATTATGTTTCTGTATGAGGTATCCTAATCTGGTTTTGTCACTTTTGTCGAGATATCTTTCAGGGCAAAGCAAGCAATACAGAAATGGAAAGAGAGAATTCAGAGCTGTACCTGCGCAACTGTCAGATTATTCGCGAGAATGAGAGGCTGCGGAAGAAAGCTCAACGTCTCAACCAGGAGAATCAAGCTTTGTTATCAGAGCTGAAACGGAAGTTAGCAGCTAAAAATGCCAAGCGGAAACCTCAATTTGAAGTTGATATGGGTTCGAGTTCTGTCAGTGATCAAATGGAAGCTAACAAACGTCAGGCACTGGAATGAAAGTGATTGTTGTTCCAAATCACTTCATATGCAGTTCAAAATTATGAGAAATTTCAAATTGGGTTTTACCAATGTCATAGCAATTCCCAGGCAATGTGCCATTTGAAACTATTTATTGTTGCATTTACTCAAAAAATAATGTACTAGTTTAGTAATCAAATCGAAGTGCTTAGCTAAAAGGTCTACTACCAATTGTACTCCCAAGAGAAAAAACAAGGAAAAGAATTATGCTAAAAGGCTAGGTTTTTCAATTCATCAATTATCAATCCACATTCAACTTCCTGTCTATGCTTGAGAATGACTGGTAAAATGCCTTGAAGTGCTTGTATGCAATATCCACATCTTCCTTTCCACATATCTCTCTCACGCTGCAATTCCAGAAAAGCAAAGTGAATTTATGGAAAATTGATGACCAACTTAACGAAACAGGTGACCAATTAGAGCAAGAAGAAGATATATATTAACAGAGTAAAATATTATTGTGTCCCTCAAGCAACATGTAACCATTTCATCAAATCAAACTACCATGTGCCAATTACAAATTACATCTTGAAACTTCATAAGTTAATCATTTAGCTGTCTGTCATTTATTTTACACCATAGAAATTTTTTAGTCTGAAAGAGTACACAAAATGTACATTTTTATAGAAGGTTTGACAAGGTGCCCATGTTGAACATTTTTCTTTCAGGATTACTTCATTTCGAAAAAAGTTATGCGTATAACATCTGATCGCTACTTGCCTGAAGGACAAGCACTGCAGCTTGATAATATAGATCATTACCAAATATGGGCTCAAGCAAAATTCTATGTCGGATGATGCATGACAAAACTCAAAGTGAACTAGTTATAGACCGCTGCCTCTATTGCATTTCGGGTAAATACAATTTGATTGAAACTAAGAGTAAGGAAATACTTTTTTGCTTTTGGAAGTCTGTAGTTCTCTTCCTTTTGTGACAGGAACTAAGGGTAGAGGAATATTTTTTTGGATTTCAGAAGTTTGTTTATGTTTTGCCTAATGGAAACCAGTCACTGGTGTATAACCAACTTTCAAATATATGGAAGAAAATTCTTGGAAATCCCATGAAGCACAACATTGAATGATGAAACTAAATAACAAGGTACCTGTGCATGGATAGCTGAGCAATGCCACAATCAACAGTACGTATTCCAACTCCTGCAGCAAGTATTGGACCTATAGTTGATCCACATCCCATATCATTTCGCACCACAAAGTCCTGTAAGGATTTAAAAGAGTGGTTGCTTTACAAGCTTACATACTTGGATCTTAATATTTTAATAGAAGTCATACACGAGATATATTAATGAGAGGCTGCAGCACATGTGGAATTTCCTCTCATATCATTGATATAAACTCCAAACATATTTTCTTATTGATATATACTGAGCATACAGTTCCTTGTCATATACTTCTTGGAAACCTCTTACAAACTGAACAGAATACATCAGAAGAGTATTATAGCTAAGATTGTGCCTAGCTGTCTTCTTGCAAAAGATGTAGAAAAAAATACTAAACAAAGGACTAAACTACACGATCTTTTTCATGATATCCTCTCTTGACTGATTTCAACAAAACGGAAGAGCTCTCTATTTTATTTGATGCAACTCTTTATTTGGTCTCTGGACTTCTAGCCTCTTATGTGCTCTTCTTCCTTGTGTATACACTTATGTTCATATTGAAAAGAAATCACATAATTATAGGACACGCAATAACATGGTCTCACGTTGTCATGGGAGTCCGACTTTCTTTATGCAATAAGAGGGAGCGATATTAGGAGCTATGCTTCCAAGCATACACTGAGGAGGTGAGGGGCCAAACAAGGAGACACATAAATGGCTAAAACTCTCTTAATTTACATGTAAATGCCTAGATAAACAAGGAGTCTTGTTATAATAGAACCTTCATTTGTGATGAGGTAAGACCTAGAAAATAAAACAAAAAGTACAGAAAACGAAAGAAAAGATGATATGCACTTGAAGAATAAGAAGAAAGAGCAAGAAAAGAACATAAATCTCATTAATGGTAAATTAAGAGCAATATATCAAGATTATAAAAGTGTATAATACCTTATGCCTGGAAAAGAAGGCTCTTATCTCAAAAGACACAAGAGAAAACCTAAGCAGCTACCATGAACAGTTTGACTAATGCACTCTGGAATAGTTAGTGCAACTTATAGTTGAGAGAGTGATACACCAGCTAATACATTTGTAGCATTAATGTGTAGGATTTGAATCCCTAATGGAAGTTACAAGTTGACTCTTGAATAAGGGATAGAAGGGATTCAATTAATAGGTCAAGTCATGGCTTTCGTTCCCTCCTCCTGTTTCTTTGATGGTTATGCTAAAGCACTTGGAAGTTGAAAATCACCTGTGTCGGAAGGCCGTGGAGTCTTGCAACTTCTTTAAAAAGAAAAGATGTAATTCCACTCGTAGCATAGCGTTGATTTGCATTATGCTTGATTACAAGTCCCTTCTGTAATTCAGGACGGTGGTGCTCCTCATGCTTATCAATAAAATTAGGGTGAACTCCATGAGCCATATCAGCAGACACTGTTGTTTGAATGAGATACTAGACAATAAGTTTCACATGATATGTAAAGGGAAAATGATGTAATTTGACAAGAAAGCTGGAAACTAATTTTTCCTCCTTTCTGTATGTTATGACATCAAAAGTTATTTCCATGTTAGACCCCACAAATTCTGGTTTGCATCACACCTGCAATCACACTAGCCTTTCTATGAAGGAACAAGTTTTTGGGGAACTCTTTAGACCTTCTTGTTACATGGACTGGGAAAGACTCCATCCTTAAGCAAAGGCTGATAGATTTATCAATAAATTATTGCACTCGTCAAGGGAGACCTCAACACAGACACTTAGTGAGTCCAAAGTGCTATAGTGTATACAAGTTAACATAAACTCAAATAACGAACTTATTAGTTTTCATTTGTAAAGACAATTACTAATACACATTTGCATGTAATCAGACTTATATGTTCAGCAAATGAAACTGAAGAGGTGTAAGTTTACAAGGCCCAATACTGAATTCATTACTGCCTTCTGAAAGAATCATGCAAAGCAATAACCTTTCCCACTATACTGTCTTATTTTGAGCTGGTCAATTGAATTACTGCTGCAGGAAATGAGGAGCAACTGTTCACATAGGAAGGACTTGAGAGTATGGAGTAGTCCATTCATATTCAGAGATATTGAAAGGCCACAGACATATTAAGAAAAAGTACCAAGAAAAGAGTGGCGAATCGCACGGGCAAAATCAGTTTCTCCTGCAGACTGATGACTTAGACAGTCAGTTATCCGTCTCATTGCCTCAAACATAGTTGGCGCACCAGCTCCTTGGCATGAATCTGAACCAACCTAAAGTCTTGATGGAGTTAGACCTCATGCTAATTAAATGGGAAACTGAAACAACGAATATCTATTCAGATAGCTGATTCAAAGTTCAAGTTCAAGCCAAACTTGACTGATTGCGTAAAGAAATGTCTGCCAAGTAAGAGAATGTGAAACTTATTGTTCATTTTCTTGTTTTTAGGTGGAAAATGTAGAAAGAAGCTAAGAAAGAGGATACAGAATAGTTGAAAAATGCCTGTAAAGAGGATTTAGAATACTGCTAACTGATCTTTACTGCTTTTGTGCTCACATGCAACATTTGACAAACATGACAGATCTATCTACATCAGACAAGTATTTTCAAGACAAATTTGGTCTGGGATAAGCAAAATACTTCTTAGCTTGGAATATTCTTAATCTTAGGAATTGAACAACAACTGAACTAATGTTCCTCAAAATGTACCTTTCATATAAGAGAGCATCTGTAGATTGCAGAAGAAAAAAATTAAGGAAATCACTGCTAGAACTTTCAGACTGCGCATACTTCCTACCTCTTCATTATCAAAAAGAGCGATCATTCGAATTGAATTCTCATTTGATAAATCTTCAGGCAAAGCACATGAATCAACAAGAGCTCTCAAACCACAAAAGCTCGATGCAAGATTATCCAGTCTTCCAGAAAATATGAACTCATTATTAGCACCTCCAAGGCAGCTAGGTTGAGTATCACAAATATTTAACTCAACACTAACTATGTCATCAATTTTACAGCTGAGTTCATCTGACAAGATCTGCGATCACAGAGCAATACATCAATGTTCATATCCAGTAATCCAGAATAGCCTTCGCCCGTCATTCCCTTGTGTAAATCATGTAACAAATTAAATATGTTGGAAAACCAGATAGAAGAACAGAACAGAAGCAGACTCATGATAATGCCAAATGAGAAGTGTGTAACAACAAATCAGTGCTGCTACCACCAAAAGCAAGTAAACTAATATAGACAAGGCATTCTAATAAACATGCATGTGACAAAAACAGCAACGTGATCTACTGAGAATCGTGAATCAAGAGAGCTTCCAGCTTCTCCATCAGCTAAAGTATGGTCACTAGATATTTAATGCATTTGTTTTTGGAGACTACTAGCAGCTAAAGCTCTGTGTTTCCAGTCGGTTATCCTTGAAATGGAGGATGTTCTGATCCACCAAGCTTGAGCCTATAAATAAGCTCATCGACAGAATTTTTCCATAGAAGAAGGAAAAGAACCAGCTTTTTGTGCCTTGAACCTCTGCCATTTAGCTACCCATCTTGACCACTTATTCGCCACATTATTTTAACATTCTGAAAGTATCTCTTATATGCTGAATGCTGATCAATATACTACAGATTTTCAAAACAAATCTTGATTGGAAGCAACATAGAAACAGAGGGTTAAAGCATTCACAGTCTTTGACCAGGGAATGAAATAATGAGGAACCCATAGGTCAGTTTACATATGAAGATTAATAACATGATCAGGTAATTACAGGGAAAAATGCCGAAAGGAGTTCCTCTTTTTCGTTGTCAGTCGAAAGATTTCTTCAAGTATCTATGGATTGACCATGCAATCAAGAAATTTTCTTGGACTACAAGTCAGATTTAGTTTAAATAATATGAACAACTACCTTCAGAAGGAGTTGATGATGAACGTCTTTGGAAGAAGACACATTACTTTTCTCTGTGGAATCAGCAGTTGCATTCTCTGTCTTTGTTGCCAGTAGTGGAATAAGGTGAGTCTCAAGGTTTGGCTTAAATCCATCCTGATTCACCGTTCTACATGCCAGGAAAATTGACAGCGCAAAGGAGATATCAGCAAAGCCTTCAAGTAAACAAAAACTACATAAATCTGCTTGATTGCCGTTTATGTTGTGGACACAAATTAAAGATCATTGACAACTGTCACTGATGATTGACCAGTTTAACAAAAGATAAAGCAAAAGAGACCCTCCATCAAGGTTACCCTTTATATTTCGTTTTTGATGTTTGTCACAATCTAAAGAAGAGAGGATAACCTAAGAAGGAAGCAATTTTTAACAATATTTCAATTAAGGCAATTAATACACATCATAAAGGTAATGCTACTAGAACAAGATTCCTTTTTAACTACTCCCTTTGTTTCAATTTATGTGTTTCAGTGTGGCACAACACGGAGTTTAAAAAAGTAAAATCTTGTGGTCTAAAACTAAAGATGTGTATAATGTACCAGAATATCCTTTGAATTTTGTGGTGTTAAATATGTCACATGGATGTTGAAATTAACTTTTTCTTAAAAGGACAGCCCAATGCACTAAGCTCTCTCTGCGCGGGGTTCGGGGAAGGGCCGGACCACAAGGATCTATTGTACACAACCTTACCCTGCATTTCTACAAGAGACTGTTTACACAGCTTGAACCCGTGACCTCCTGGTCACATGGCGACAACTTTACCAGTTACGCCAAGGCTCCCCTTCAAATTAATTAGTTCCTAAATATAGAAAGTGACTAGTTGAGTGAAACAAGAAGGCAGAAATGGAGTGAAAAGGATAAAAAATATTTTTCTTTCTATTATGTGTTTACTAGTGTTAGAAAGGAAAAATTCAGAAGCTATCTTAAGTATTGCACTAAGTGGATCAAAACTAAAACGTTTTTGGAGAATTTCAGCCAATTCCAGACTAAGGGCCTGTTTGGATGGACTTACATAAAGTAACTTATAAGTCAAAAAAAGCTGAAAGTCATAAGTAGATGGTACCCTACTTTTGACTTATTTTAAAACTTTTTTGGCCTAAAAGTGGGTGCTTAAAAAGCACTTTATAACCTTTCCAAACACCTCCAAAACTAAAAAACCACTTAAAAGTCAAAAACACCTAAAAATAAGTTAATTCAAACGGGCACTTACAAACTTTTGAAAAAATCAAAAAAAGGGAAAAAACAGTTGACTTCTATTTGGAGAAGAAATTCCAAGATATTGTTCTCATTATGATACAGGTGATAAGAACACTTGGACGTATATTAGGCATAAATTAAAATCTGTACCAGTTATAGTAGCTAGTGTGTTTTTGAGAGAACGGATCTTTACCAGCTGCTTTGCACAAAATAATTGCATAATAAACCTAACAGCCTTATCTGGAAAACCAACAACAATAATAACAGGCTAAAAACATATTAACTTTTGTCGGATGATATGTTAGTCAGAACATGTCTCATGGGAATGAGGAGGAAAATATGTCTGTGTTGAGAGAAATACTTGAGCTCTTAAGGGCACGGAGACGTACTTCAGTTTCACATGCAACTATTAGCACTCCTAAATTCTGAAGCTTGCAGTAGATATTGAAAGACTGACCTTGAAAGTATTTGTAAGAAGTTTTATCAATAAAAGAGAAGCAGAGATCACATGTTGTGGACCCCACAACTTAAGTAGGTCTTACTTTTCATTTAAACTATTCAGTATTATCCACAAGATTTCAGATACAAGTACTTAAAAGACTTGCTATATGTCTTGGACCAATTAGCCTTATTTAATGTGAAATTTAGATCTAGTACAAATGTAGGTCACTTCTGGGAGAAAGCTATTCAAATTTGCATGAATATTCCCATCCGTATTCTAACACATATTGACACATTACTGGACCAATTTGAACATACTGCAATTATTATTTCTCCAGTTTAAAATTCCTCTACCAGGTGTCATAGGTAAAGAAGGATGAAGCTAAAAATACGAAAATTTGACTCTCAACTTCAGCATGCAGGAGTTACCAGCTCCAGTTTCTTATTGTGTTTGTTCTCTGCGGTTGATGTATGGTCTCAAAGCAATACCTTAGATAGTAGATGATATCAAGAAATAAAGGTTCTGTGTATTCAAGAATGTAACAGCCCTCTTGCCACAAACAAAGACCAGGAAAAACAATGAGAAAAAGAAGAAACTTCAGCGGAAGGCAACAGACCTATTAAGATGAATAGCCAATGTAGGCACTCGCAAAAGAGGCCTAGTTATTTTCACAAGCCTATGTAGAAAGGAACCATCATTAGCTCTTAGAATAACCCTCCCAGCTACACTCAAATCCCGATCAAACCAAGTGTGCCATAACCCACCACCATATGTTTGCACATTGACCATAAGATAGCCAGATTTGGTTGATGCAGACTTTGGCTTTAGTTTTAAACATGGGCTATCTGTGTGAGCAGCAATCACGTGAAATCCATTACCAATAGAATACCTGCAAAGCTAATTCATGTATCTGATTAAACAACATAAGAATGTAACTCCTAAAGGAGGAGGGAATGAAATGGCTGAAAGACTTCAATATTAGTTCCTAGTGCAGACATTAAAATGGATGAGACTGGTAATGTATAGAGAGAATGCCCCTTGATCTATAGCTGGTTTCTACTTGCAGAACATTCCATTTTTTCAATTTGGTTTCTACAGGCTCATATATGTAAGGAGCATTGCATGACTAATTAGCAACTGTAATGTAACCTTTACGAGGTATGTAGTGTTTGCTCACTTCTTTCCAATGGCAAATGCAACCAAAGAGGACATGTTCCGTGTAAAGAAATAACGCCCACCAGGCTGCAGATCCCATTTCTCATTTTCTTTCAGTAGATGAAATCCAGCAGCAATCAGTTGTCTTTTTGCTTCAGCTATTACAAAGAAGAAAGAACACATGTTCAAATAGTGAGCAGGTGAAAACAGAAGTTTGAATTGACTGCAATAAGCGACAATTCAAGAACTCTATTTAAGAGATCTGTACACTATCCATACACGCCTGAACACAGAAATGCTCTAACACCAAGACAAAGTTCAAACATTTGGACTGCCTAAGAGTCACGCACGTAAAAACAAATTTCATGCAACTCATATTAACATATACTCTTGCCTGAAGAGTAATCACCCCAGTCGGCAAAAACTAATATTTGAGAAGCATCTCATGAAATGAGGAAAGCTCACCCATTCATTAGAAAGAAATCATGCAAAATAAAATGGTGAATACAACGTTTATCTTAAGTGGCCAATCAACTTATGCAACAAACCATATGCTCTATATATGATATTATCATAAAAGTGACATCATAGTGGCTATAGAAGCACAACTGAACCTTTTTTCCATAACGGTGATGTTCGGATCAGTTTGCGCAGACCTAGACTAATTCCACGGGGTACTTGTTATCTCCAACCAGCACAAGTACCGAGTAACTCTACCTACAAAGGCTTGGACAAATGAAAAAAAAGCACCTTAGTGTTTTTGCCTCTGCTCGAATTTGAACATGAGAATTGTAGTTTTCAACCCATTTCATTGAACATGAGGCCACATCCTTGGGTGACAGCTGAAACCAGTTAAAGATGCTAAAAGAAAAAATAAGATACTACATTTCTTAAATTGTACAGTAGATACACCACTCAAGTCAACAATCGCCATCAACAAACCAGGGTTGTCTCCTACATTTCTTACTCCTTTTTCCATAATCATCTTAGCTCTGCTGTCTATCCTATTATAACAAGTATCTAATCAAAACAAGTCCAAATAAAAAATTCAAAATATTTTGAAATTTCACAAACTTAAAAAACTGTGAGGTGAATTGCGAACACAGGTCCTTAGAAAAGGCAGAGGTGCATCAAGGATGCATGGTTAAATTTAATAGATTTGAGTGACCATGTTCCCTTGCTATGTCAGTGGAAACCCAGGTTGCTCGGTGGGTGACCGATACGGGTGTGAATCTAGAGAATGGATCCTTCATGATCTAACTTTTCAGATTTGGGGATACGGATACGGGTGCGGTGATTCGGTTAAAAATAATTCAATATCTAAAAATAGAGTTATATGTCTAAATTATGAGACATGGAAAACTTACAAGGTATTTAGAGGAAAAAATATTGATCAAGAGGAGATTCCAGAAGGAGATAAAAGGAAAAGGACTGACATAGAAATTTCTATATACAAGCTATTCCATATTATTCAATTTCACCTAAACTATTGTTTTGATTACAAAAATCATAGATGCCTGTCCTGAATCTCTTCGTTGATTTTGGTCAAAATACCCAAAATTGATTGACCAAAGCTGGTACAGATCCCACGCCCATGTCGTGTCGACACTGGTGTGGCACCAAGAGTGAAGGTTCCGAGCAACTTATATGGTCACAAAAATAATGAAACATATGGATACATGCACAACGTATTCTCCTATACATGTTCAACATGCAAAGTGGAGACATAAAGGTTATACACTTCAACAGCTTGATGAATCACATAAAATTGAATAGCAATATTGTGAAGCAAATAATAACCAGATAACAAAAGGGAAGTACTAACCAAGATTAAACAACCGATAGTTCATAAAGTAACAAATTTCATAGATAACCTTGTAAACCAATAAATGTTATACAAGAATCAACTAGAAGATATTACTTATAACAAAATTCTGTGAAGGCAAGGTCTCATAGATAGATCATAGACAATGCACCAACATAGAAAACTAAAATGATGTGGAAAAGTAAAAGATGCAACAGATCTGAAAGGGGTATGCCATAACGGGCACAGTCATAGGTTGAGATCAAATCAGGAAGAGTGACTACAGCTACTCCAAACGTTTGGAGAAGAAAGGTTCAAGACATGTTAAATATATTGGAACATGTTGGGTCATTTGGTTCACGTGCTAGTTAAAGGAATTCTAGTGTAGAGATATTTTATGCGGAAACAATAATGAAGGAATTGTTATACCGTGAATAATATTGTAAGGACTAAGGACTGTTATGTAGTGGATAATAACATTACAGAAAATATTATGAAGGGATGACCAACGTTAAGGGTATTTTTGTCTTTAAAAACTTCTATCTCAGTAATACATGTATTTTTGGTCCATTTTTTATGTTGCATAAAATAATACATGGATTCTTGCAACTTAATGCGAGTATTATTTATTACGGCCAACCAAAGGTTCGCTGCATTAATTGTGCGGAGATTAAATTTTCTTACACTAATAAGTAATAAGTAAATGTTGCATTAATTATGCTGGGAATAAGTACGTTAGGATTATGTTGTTGCTAGGATTCTCCAAAATTATTGTCGCACCAATGTTGGATCCTTATGCACTACTTTTGGAGGATCTGACACATACCCATCAACATTTTTTAAGAGTCCGAACAACATATATTTACCTAATCCAACCAAACAAAACCCCTAAATTTTAAGCACAATTGCTTAATTTAGTTAGAGGACAATATTAGGAAATTCTTTAAGTCACTAGTCCTCGCAACATTTTCCAATAAGATAAACTGACCACAAACTCAAGAGACTTGTGATGCTACAAAAACACCTTGTTAGATATTAACTCAGCTGCTTGATCATGTCACCTGATCCATGCTATGAAGTGTTTTTGTCGTTAAGTCACCTAATAAAAGGAAAACCATAAAAAAATCTAGGAGACTGCTCCCTTGTCCTTATCCTCAGAAACGTGCAAGGAGAGGAAAAAAGAAGCTTCACATGGACAACAAACACTGCTTAAAAAGCGGAAAAGTCACGCATAAAATCTTTGTATACACTATATGCATGTATTTATCATGATGTTCACATTATATGCATGTATTTATCATGATGTTCACACTATATGCATGTATTTATCATGATGTTCACACTATATGCATGTATTTATCATGATGTTCACATTATATGCATGTATTTATCATGATGTTCACACTATATGCATGTATTTATCATGATATTCACACTATATGCATGTATTTATCATGATATTCACACTATATGCATGTATTTATCATGATGTTCTGTTCTTCTCCCACATTTCTATCGCTCTTCGAGAAATTATATAATAGCAACCTCTAATTAGAAAGTTCAAACATTTGATCCCCATAACTAGATCCATATCAGGGGACCATAACAACTTGGTATGAGAGACGGGAGTTATGGGAGATCTAAACCAACAACAATTAGCACAATTGTTGGCTTTGTACCAAAACGAACATGCAACTAGTTTAGCAAGGCAGGAAGACTTAAATGCTCGCTTGGATGCAGTAATGAAGGATTTAGCAAATTTAAAGACAAATGTTGAAGCAATTGAAAATGGCAATCAAAATCATGGTTGGAAAGGTAAAGCAGTGGCTGCAGGTTCAGGATCAGAAACGGGTGGGAATTTCATGATTCCTAAACATATAAAGTTGGATTTTCCACGATTTTGTGGCCACGAAGATCCCTTGGGATGGCTGAACAGATGTGAGCATTACTTTCGATACCAACATACACAAGAAGAAGAAAAAAATAGACTTGCTTCTTTTCATTTGGAAGGAATTGCACAACGAGAGACAGGAGTTATGGGAGATCTAAACCAACAACAGTTAGCACAATTGTTGGCTTTGTACCAAGAAGAACGTGCAACCAATTTAGCAAGGCAAGAAGACTTAAATGCTCGCTTGGATGCAGTAATGAAGGATTTAGCAAATTTAAAGGCATATGTTGAAGCAATTGAAAATGGCAATCAGAAACGAGGTTGGAAAGGTAAAGCAGTGGCTGCAGGTTCAGGATCAGAAACGGGTAGGAATTCCATGATTCCTAAACATACAAAATTGGATTTTCCACAATTTTGTGGTCACGAAGACCCCTTGGGATGGCTGAACAGGTGTGAGCATTACTTTCGATACCAACATACACAAGAAGAAGAAAAAATTAGACTTGCTTCTTTTCATTTGGGAGGAATTGCACAATTCTGGTTTCTTCAACTAGAGAAAGATATGCCTTAATGTACTTGGGATGAGTTCAAACGTCAATGCAACCTTCGTTTTGGACCATCAATTAGAAGTCAAAAGTTGGGAGAATTGGCTAAGTTATGCCAAATTGGATCTGTGGCAGATTACCAAGAAAAGTTTGAGCAACTGGTTTCACGGGCTGGTACTCTTACACAAGCACAAAAAATTGAACTTTACATTAGTGGTCTTGCTGATTATATAGCAATTGAGGTAGGGTTGGATAATCCTCTAGATTTGGCTACTGCGATGAGTATTTCCTGACTTTATGAACGCAAGGAACAACCCCTTCATTCACAATTATTAGATGCCTGTAAATCAAAGACAACAAATTTCTCACCTCAACAACACGCCAAATTTGCGAAGAAATTAACCAGATCTGAAATGGATGAAAGATGGCTTAAGGGACATTGTTTCAATTGTGATGAACTATTCACTGGGGACCATCAGTGCAAAAAATTATTCTGGATTGCTATCATTGACGATGAAGAAGAATTACTTTCCACACTTCCACACTTAGCGCTTGAGGACAAGCGCGATTGGAAGTTGGAAGGAGGGGAGTGATGTTAGCACTCTCTAATCAGAAAGTTGATTAAAATCAGTAACTATTGATTATGTTTTCCTGTTTTCTCTGTAATAGTTCTTCTGTAAGAGTTGTTTTCCTGCAGCAGTTGTTTCCTTTGTTGTAGTTATTAGTAGTAAGGAGGTTATTCCTCCACTTTCTCCTTTCAGTAGTAGTAAGAAGTTATTTCCTTGTTATTAGGTGGGTGGTTAATCCACCAATGTTGCATTTAAGCTATTTGAATTCAATGGGAAGATAAGCAGAAAATTATTAAATCTTTGAGTACTTCAAACTCAAGAAATTGCAGGTTCTCTCTTAACGAACAAAGACCATAGGTCGTAGGAAGAAAACATTTGATTCCATATTGCAGTGCCCCATAACTAGATCCATATCAGGGGACCATAACATTATATTTGCTATAAAGACTATGATTTTTCTCCTTTCTATAAACACACATTACGAAACAACATAAGCGTAGTGCAACATCAGTTATTGCATCTATTTTTTCACGATAAGTACACGCTAGTTCGATTAGGGAAAAGACAAATAAAAGGCCTTTGAATATAACATCAAAGTGCAACGTACAAGTATGTCTAACGCAATCATGGAACCTTATAAAAACTAACTAAACAACTAAACTTTCTGTTAAATGACCTTACTGTCCTGAGATCATTTCACAAAATACTTTTTAACTCTCAATTAAACATCTTTGTCGACAAACCTTTTCTTTCTTCATGCCTTTTTTTACCCTTCATTTTCCTCAACTCACCCAGATCAAGTTGTAAGTGTGGAGTCCCCTTACCCACCCTTAAACAAAAGACCCCTCTTTTGCCAACAGTCAAAACTCTCTCTTCAAATTCATTTATTATCCTACAGAATTTATTTATTTTAGGAAGGTAACATAGATTATAAAAAAGGAAATACACCAAAGGTATATCCCAGTAATAATTACAAGTAGAACACAGAAAAGCAAGTGATCTCATAAGTAGTCTAAAATGCGAGAAATATCCGTTGCTTCTTGAGGATACTCATGTTTACACCAAAAGTAGAAAAGCACCAAACAATTCATCTTCAATTTCTGCGGAGAACACTGTTCAGCAATTGGTTATCCATATATTGATATGGCAGCACATGTTTTTTCTTAGATCCTATTTGGAAGCCATATCCTTTCATAAAGTGATTCTCTCTAGTAAAGTCAACATTGGGATCATAACAATCATTTGAGTGTGAGAACCCTTTCCTCACAGTTATCGTGATTCAATTGGCTGAACTTCCAATTCTCTCATGGGATATATTTTGATCAAAAGAAGTAATTGTGCTTCCATTTAACATGATTGTGCATTGCCTCACCACGAAGCATCCCTTCTTGGAGGTGGTTGAGATCGAACTGGTGTCATAATATCCATATCCAAAGTTGCTAAAAACTAGCTTTATAAATCACTAGAAACAACCTCTTACTTTGACCTATGTTACTAACTTTCTCTATAATTACCAAGTTTTGTGATTGACTAAGTCACAATATGTACAATGCATCCAAAAGTGTTGTCTTCTGTAGCTTTCCAAGAAAGGAGCATATTGCTGTTCCAACAGACTAGAGAAAATGTAAAAATATTTGATTTGGGCTGCCAATGATTAGTTTCTTGAGGCAATGGAGGCATTTCATTTTTGGGTGGGGGCATGGGGCTGTCACATGTACTCTTTAACTTTATGATCAACAACCTCTTGAGTCGGTTATTTTGCTATAAAGACTATGATTTGTGTCTTTTATATATAGCACACTTAAAAAACATCAGCATAGTGCAATAGCAGTTATTGCATCTATTTTTTCACAATAAATACACTAGCTCGAGTAGAGGGGTGGGCCAGTATCCACCGAGTTTAGAAGGCTCTGATTGGTCCAAAGGGCGGGTCACAGACGGATTTCTTGGTTATCAAAAAAAAAGTACACTAGCTTGATTAGGGAAAAGACAAAAGACAAACGAAAGGACTTTGATTATTATATCAAAGTGCAACATACAAGTATGTCTAAAACAATCATGGAACCTTATAAAAACTAACTAAACAACTACACTTTCTGTTAACTGTACCGTCTTGAGATCATTTAACAAAATCCTTTTAAATTCTCAATTAAACATTTTTGTCGACAAACCTTTTCTTTCTTCATGCCATTTACCTTTCATTTTCTCGACTCACCCAGACCAAGTTGTAAGTGTGGAGTCCCCCTACCCACCTTTAGACAAAAGACCCCTCTTTTGCCAACAGACTAAACTCTCTCTTCAAATCATTTCTTTATCCTTCAGCAATTTTTATGTTTTTTGAGGAAGGTAACATATATTATAAACAAGAAATTACACCAACGGTATATTTCAGTAATAATTACAAATAGAAAACAGAAAAGCAAGACCAGTCACCAACGATCTCATAAGTAGTTTAAAATGCTAGGAATATCCTCTGCTTCTTGAGGGAACTCATGTTTACACCAAAAGTAGAAAAGCACCAAACAATTCATTTTGGGGAGAACATCCTTCAGCAATTGGTTATCCATATATTGGTTTGGCAGGACATGTTTTTTCTTAGATCCTACTTGGAAGCCATATCCTTCCATAGAGTGATTCTCTCTAGTAAAGTCATCAACATTGGGATCATAACTATCAGCTGATTGTGAGAATCGTTTCCTCGCAGTTCAATTGCGATTCAACTGGCCGAACTTCCAATTTTGTCATGGGATGTATTTTGATCAAAAGAAGTGATTGTGCTTTGATTTAACATGATTGTGCATTGCCTCACCACGAAGTATCCCATCTTGGAGGTGGTTGAGATTGAACTGGTGTCAGAATTTGCATAACCAAAGTTGCTAATACTAGCTTTATAAATCATTTGAGACAACTACCACTTACTTTGACCAATGTTAATAGCTTTCTCTATAGTTATCAAGTTTTGTGATTGACAAAGTCACAATATATACAATTCATCCAAAAGTGTCGTCTTCTTTAGATAGCCAAGAAAAAAGGTGCATATTGCCCATGATCGCTAATCTAAAATCAGTCATAAGTTGACCTACTCATCCACTTTTACATATTGGCATAAAGATCTATGATTGTCACACAATTTGAAAAAAGTCTCTTTTTAGTATAAAAAAAACTTAATTGTGCTTATCTCACTTCATCTTTGTCCCGAACTCTCAACACCACATGGAAGCATATCCATATTAAGGCAACATTCTCAAACTTCGTGCTTTTTTTCGAGCTCTACTCTTGTGTGATCTGCATGAATTTTGGTTTTATAGAATGAGCCTCAGGAGACAAAAATGCCCAAAAAGGAAAGCACAATCAAACCTCAAGTCCAAACTAATATAGTGTTCTCCTTACCACTTTCCCCAAGCAAGCAACATTTATGATACTCTCTTCTTAGTTACAATATGAGGCAGTATCCATTTTTCTCATTCACAGGTTCTGTTATTTGGTCCAAGCGAAAAAATGCTAGCAAACTTGAGATGCATTAGAAAGTGAAAAACCATTTCAATAATTACACATTAAAAGCTGCAATCAGAGGCTATAGAACATAGCACCTTGGTATAATCACAAGACCAGAAGAAGTTGCACCTTCATAAATATACCTGTAGCATGAAACTGAGTCCATGATTCATTCAGATAGTCCAACAGGTCACCAACAATTGACGTACTCGATTCAGAATTTTCAGGACACTGCATTCCAATTAAGAAATTGTCAACAGAACTGCTACTATTGATGACTATATATTAGCAAATACTCCCTCTGTCCCAATTTGTTTGCCACCTTACTGCTTAAAGTGTCGGATCATTCTCTTTTTTTAACAGTCCTATCAACTACATGATATATTAAATATTTTCAGCTATAAAAAATGTGCTTTGCAGCACTTCTTATGTGACAAGCATGTACTGTTATTTCCAAAAGTTAATCATAAACCAAATTTAGATAAATTTACTCTAACACACCGAAATTAAATGATTTAACTCAGAATTACTAACTCTCGTACTATGAATCATGCCATTTTTTATTTCTAACTAAAAGGTACTAAAGACTTGATATTCAAGTTCACACCAAAAAACTTTAAGGTGAATAGACTCTCACACACCGAAATTAAATTATTTACACTGATTTACTATGAATCATGCTACTTTACTTGATATAAGAATGTATTAGAAACTTGATATTCGAGTTCACACAGAAAAAAAATAGGTGAATTGACTATCACACGCCGAAATTAAATGATTTAACTCTGAATTACTTAAACTCTTTTACTATGAAGTATAATCATGCCATTATTTATTAATTTAATAAACGAAGGTATTGCAAACTTGATATTCGAGTTCAGACCAATATTTTTTTAGGTGAATTGGCATTTTGTATCCTGGTAGTCCGAATTACATCATTCTTTTTCAGGTGAAGAAAGTAGTAAGTAAATTTATACAGAGGAAGAGAAGATTGACCTCGGGAATTGAGCCGGAACTGGAACAGAGTGGTGATGTGACGGAGAACTTACGGAAATGAACCCGGCAAGGCTTGATGCTGCTGAAGTTGGAGAAAGACGGTGAGGATTGAAGGAATTTTGAGAAAAATGCTGAAGGCTTGGAGATTGGATATGGTTGGAGGAATTGGAATCGAGCTATGGCCGCCATTGTTGTGCACCTGGATTGAAGCTTCGAATTTTCTCTTTTATACCTATAGCAACCGTTGATTTCTACCTATTTGAAGGATTGGGCAAAATCGATTACTATATTTTATTTATTTCTTCAAAATATAATATTATTAGGAGTACTAAAAATATAATTAGAGAACTTGTTGATAAAATATTTTTCTCTTTCTACCTATTTGAAGGATTGGGCAAAATCGATTACTATATTTTATTTATTTCTTCAAAATATAATATTATTAGGAGTACTAAAAATATAATTAGAG
>JAJOOO010006025.1:0-15502 GCA_029582685.1 Solanum piurae
AAGGTTCAACCTAAATTCACATATCTGTCACTAAGACCCACCACTATTAAAATGGTACAACTATGCAACAGTAAAACCCACATATGTCAATCAATTAGCAAATACCTAACAAAATGCCTGATAGTATCATTCCAAACAGGATCATATATCCACCATCTACTAAATGTCCTCATAAAGTGAGGAATTAAAACTGCCAATCAGTAACTTCGAGCTACCCACCTGAGCTACCAGAAAGTTCCGATATCAAAAAAAAGTTTCCCATCTACACAACATTTGACTTTCCATACAAAACAGAAAACTTAGGAAGAACGAATTACACAAAAATTGCCCCTTTTTGCTTTCACACACAGAGCACGAAAACTCCTCACCAAAATTTTTTTAGGGGATCACAGAACAGTGGAGCTATTTCCAATACATCATCTATTCAGATCAATCGGAACATGAAAGACAGTCTTTTTTGTCCTGTTTGCCTATCATTTGCTTGATTACAAATCCTCAAACTTTAACAGACTAAACAGTACACTTGCACAAAATGTTTTGTTAAATTAGAAACACCATAAAGTTACATTTTTTTTTCCAAACAAACACAGTAGAATCAAATCACAAAGCAAAAAATATAGCAAAATACACCGAAAAAAGCTAAAAATAAACCAACTGACCACTTGTATCTCAAGAAATATCCATCAATCGGTGCAGACTCTGAAACATCCTCAGAAATAACAGACTTATCCTTGTTTGGCCGTCGTAAAAGGACATAAGGCGTGAGTTCACATCCTACGATCGGTATATCGGAGGGGAGATGCACCCGTAACACACTCAGCATTCTCGAAGTTCACAAAAAGCTTTCCACTCTCTTCTCAACACTACTCCACAAACACAACCAACAAATACTAAGCAAAAACAATTCAGAAAAATTCGTTGTCGTTGGCGGACATATGGCGGATCCGCCATAACCTGAACTCTACACCAATCGCCAGCCTTACCTTCTGCTTCTACACCGTCAATAATTCAACAGAAAATCGCAGAAAAGCCCTAAAAATTTAAAAAAAAAATACCCAATTAAGAGAAAAATTGAGAGAGATCTAATGGAATCAAATGCTAAGTTGAAAGATTTGGGGGGAAAAGCGACAAATCAAAGAAAAAGAGAAAATTTTAGGAAAATTTTAGACAGAAATGAATCGATTTAGGGTTTTATAGAGTAGAAAGCTGGTCGTAGCGGAGCTGAAGAGAGTCGTCCGGACATGCTAATTTCCAACTTGTATATATATATATAATTAAAAAAAAATTAAAAACTATTAGGGACTTGCCAAATAAATTTTGATAATATCCCATTATGACTAATGTCAAATAATATTTGAAATTAACCAAATTACTCGAATTAAACTTAACTATAATTAGTAATTAGTAATTAGTCTCATTAGTATACATGTATTGTGAGTGTTCGTAACAACAAATAAATAAATTTATTAAATATATATGTGTGTTGAGAGATTTTATTACTATTATGATTGTTTGAATAATTTTTTAAATTAACCAGATTGTTTGAATCATTTAGTTTGCTTGATTCATTGAACAATTGAAAATTTAAAAACTCGTTCATCTTTATATGATATGTACATGCATTTTTCATATATATTTCATATTAATTACTATAAAATCTATGCTTAATAGCTTACCAATATTTGAGTACTATTTACTCTCATTTTACCCATGTTAACGGAAGTTCTAAAACTTAAATCTTCATTTTATTCATACCTCGATAATCAAATAGGCATTCGAAATCAACAATTATTAATAATAACTGTTAGCATGGTCATTATCTTATTATTATTTATTATTTATAGATGTGGATGATCCATTTGATTTTCAAAAAATATTTAAGAAAAATGTCATTGGAGCTTTATGTCATTAATTAAAGAATCAAATATATATCCACAGAGAATTGTCAGGGGATGGATAAAATTTATTCACTCTTAATTAGATGTTTTAGATTTATATATTGAGTAGAAAAACAAATCGATATTAAACACTTCTTCTTTAAATGGACCCTACAAACGTAAAACCAAACTAATTAGAGTCCCACTATAAATATGCCAAATACATACTCATAAATAAAACAAAGAAGGCCAAAATACAAGTTGGAAATGTAGCCAAGACCAAATTTTGGCATGTATGACATATGGATAGCATGCCTACGGCAATTAAAAAGACAAAATACTAATGCCTTTTTTCACATGAAACATTTGGAATACTCGTAACTGAAACATTTTGGAAAACCAAAACAATCTAGTTCATGTTCATCAACATTGATTACCTATACTTCCACCTAGTTGGTGAGGATTCGATTCCCCACATTATAATTCTCTCCCTCAGTTTCTCTTCCCCAAAAAAACACGTTGAGTAATAACCCGACTAGCTCATTATGCGATACAAAACACATTGAAATCGTACTGCAAATATTTAATCATCCACCAAGAAATATAATGGATGTTGCAAAATCTAGCATTATAAGGACGGGTTCAATTGAATTCATTGCTTTTTCTTGATACTGAGTTACTGACCATCAAATATGGTTCGATTAATAATTTATAATTCATGAATCGATCTCAATATTGTTAGACAAGTATGGGTGGTCACAAAATAAGTTGTCCCAGATTAACTATTTTAGACGTGCTTTCACAGTTATGGTGATGGAAAAATATCAACCCAAACAAATCGTTGATTTTTCCTTCAGATTTTGCTGTATCATAAAATAATAATCAAATATTTCAACGAATCTAAAAATATAAGAGGTCCACTAATGAAATTGGATCATCAGAACAACACATTGGATACGTATAGTATATAATTACTTGATTATCTAAAGGTTATAGTACAATTTATAACTAATACTTCCTTTAGAGACCACCAATAAAAGCCCAACGATTAATATTGCCCATTTGGGTGCATACGAAATGGAACTTAGGCAACTCTTATCCATCAAAGTTGAATCCAACACCTCGTGATTCTCAAGCCATTTCACATACCATTTATCCGATAAAATATGCATCATCAAATTGCTCAAGAACACAGCTGTATAAAAAAAATCATCTTAAAATGCAGGGAACTTAGGTAATAGATAGACATACTTGACTTCACTTTTGTAGTAAAAGTTCAACAAAGGCCTCTAATGGCAATGTAAACAAAATTTAACTAACAAGCAATGTCTGGAATTGACACCAACAAAACTAATTCTGTCTTTCAATTTCAGAAAAAGCAAATAGAAAAAAACAACACCTCTCTCAGAAACAGACTAAGATCAATAACCTCCCTTCAAATCATTAACCACATCATATGGTATGGGGGTAACCGTCTCCAAAGTAGCACCTCCAACCATGAACCCTGGTTTGGGTCCGAGTGGTTGTCTTTTTGTGCTGATGACTTCTCCTCTAGCCTTGGCATCAGCCTTTAGTTGATCATTCTTCTTAATCCTTTCCCTGACTTCTTCAGTGCATCGAGATTGCTGGACGTGCTCAATCCTCACATGGATCCTCTTCCTTAAGATCTTGTTACGAACCTGAGAAACAGAACAAAAAAGAGTCAGATTGACATACAGCACAAACATTTATGAGAACCAAAGGAACAACAAAAGCAAACATACTAAAAGAGACCTTCCGCAACAAAACTTTCACATCAAGGATGTGAAAAAACAGTTAAAACCCCAATATAGATTAGAATGTTTTTGATAATTCAATCAGTATCCAACTATTTAAGGAAGAATCACAGCAGTGTTTTGAAGAAATAAAAAACACATCATCATTTTTTTAATTATAAGAATGTGTCAAATATCATTCGGAGAGTAAGAAAGAATAAGAGAAAGCCCAATAAACATGAATTCAATGTCTTTAATCTGGTCTATGCAGGAAGTCGTATAAACCACTAATCAAATCAATATTGAATGACACAATAAAATAAGAACATGTTTAGAAATTTTTGTTCCCCAACTTCCAAAATGACATCCCATTAATGATCAGAAATACAATGAGGATTATGTTAAACCAATATACATTATCACTAAGGTCCATTAAGCTAAATTTAACTTAATAAAAAAAACTTACACTACAGAACTAACTACTCCATTAATTCATGACAAGTATTTACGCCACAACAAATAACTGTTTGCCAAAAAAAATGTACAAATCAAATAAACGATTGAGTTAAATACTGACTACTGAATTTTCTCAACATAAAGAAAGATTCCAGTGTCATGACAAAGGGGATTCAAGCATTGCTTCAAGCCATAGGTTAGCACCTACGTGTCACACTCGAGTATTTTCTTTGAATCCCCATGTATAAATTCCTAGCTCTAACGCTGCAGCTATTGCATTAAAACCAAAAAAAAAATATGCAAACGGATTGACATTGCTAGTTACTTAAAAAATCTAGTTTCAATAACATGAATGAAGAACAGCGAACTGAGAGTACCGCAGCACTCTTTACATGAACTGTCTATCACTATCTAAACATACGAATCCAATCAGCAAATATTAAACAGTCTAGGAAAACCGAGCAAAGAAGATAACATATATCTCTATCAAAACCTACGAATTTAATCAGCAAATACTAAACAGACAAGGAGCAACGAGCAAGGGCAAAATGAGAAGATACCATATATCTCAACAGAAACAAACATTAAATGTCTCCACCTATAAATCTAATCAACAAATCTTAAGCAGACATTAACAAAAAGGAACTAATCCGCCAATACTAAGCAAAAAGTTAGAACAAATATTCGCCAAAATAAATGAGCAAAGGCAAAATCAGGAGATACCACATCTTTTTACAGAAACTAGCAATAACATCATAATTTTATGAATCAAATCAACAAATCCCATCAGTTACTAGTATAAACAGACATTCACGGCAAGGCAAAATGAGCAAATGCAAATGCTGGATCTCTACACCTAAACTAATTACAACTATCTAAACCTAATAAATCATACAAAAATACCACCTAACAAAGTAATAGCACCTATTCACGATATAATCATACAAAAAATGCTCAAAAATAAAGTTTAATTGTGTGTGAAAGTGAAAAGAGAGAGGCAGGACCTGCTTGTTGACTTCAACACCAACGGCGCGTTTGGTAACATTCCAAACACGACCAGTACGTCCATGGTAGAACTTGTGAGGCATTCCCTTGTGAATAGCACCATTCACCTTGATATCAACATAATCTCCGATTTTGAAAATCCTCAAGTAGGTTGAAAGTGCGATGGTACCCTTCTTCCTGAAGGCTCGAGAGAATGAATCTCTCGTTCGAGACCTCAAACCATGACCGGCCGGCATTTTCTTCTTCTGCTCTCGCTGTAATTGCTACTGAAAAGAGAGAACAACTGAAACCCTAGCGGAAGATAAATATAGAGCTCATTGTATATATGTATAGAGCTTCTAGGGTTTTAGATCGGGAATGGGCCGATAAAATATGGGCTTTTAGCAATATGGACTGAGAAGGACAATTTGGGCTTCATCAGCTGGAATTAGAGTAAGGCATTTGTGCAGAAATAACCCTTTTTATTAAGTTTAATAAAAATATTTGAAATATAGCACCTTTATGTTGTGCAAGTCATGATAAATCGACACGATAACTTACAAATTATATTGAATTGTCATGATTTCAAGTTTCATCATAAATATATGTGGGATAACTCATAAACTTTAACACATTAACATGACTTTGTTCTTGTTCAATTTTAGGTAGGAATATAATCATGTCTAGTGTTTACAAAATGGTTATTGTTAGCGAAATTGATATTTTCATCTTTGATTGTATTTATGTTCTCTAAAGGCTCTTGTTTTTTTGTCACAACTAGTGATACTATTCTTTGTTCTCTATTGACGAAATAATTTCAAATCAGGTCATTTATCAGAATTTCAAAGTTAAGTGTTTCAAGTAGGAATATGGTCATATCTAAGTGTTGAGGATATGTCTAATGTTTATGCTCTGACGGAGACATACACTTTTGACGTCTTGATCAAAACTAATGATGTTGTTGTTCAGTACAATGTCTTTCTCATCAACAACAATAATATAGTATACTCAATCTCTACTTCTCTTTCTCCCTCTCCCCATCCCACCCACATTTCTCTCCACTTTCTTATCTCCTTTTTTTCTTCTCTCTCCCCCTCTTTCTGCGAGAGAGATTCGATTCGCCGCATAAAGGCAACAAATCTCCCCCCTCTCTCGTGCTATCTCTAGTTGGATTCAAACAACATCATCATCAAAACAACATCGCTATGACCCAAATACACTAAAAAAAATTATACCAAATACATTGATGAAAGTGACATCAAATACATGGAATGAAATTGGTACTCGATGCAGAGATACATAAATTTGTAAAACTTAGATAGGTTTTATAATACAAACACATAAGGAGAGATGCAAGCGAGAGACAGAGAGATAAGTAGGCAGGAGAGGAGAGTAAGATAGTCAATATATCCAGATGCATTTCATGCTTAGATATAGTGTATCTAGAATAAATTACAGCTAATTTGACCTACCTATCTGAGATATACATGTATCTTAAATATTTTTTTTCCTAGCAATATAATTATAAAAATTGTTGTTTCAACGTGTAAATTGTAATTAGCACCAATAACACTTTACTTTGTGTTGTTTCCTCTTATTTTATTAGAAAAATTTCCGATATACACATCTTATTTTATCATATCTCTAAAATTCCCTATCATTTAAAAAATATTCAAAAATCTCCTCTCAGATACATCAATCCGTTCGTGCTGCTGATACATTTCTATCCCACTCTCTGATACATTCCTTCGGTCTCGAATACATCCCTCCTCTCTCAGATACATTCCTCCCTTATGTATTCAAATGTCTTATCCCTCTCTGATACATTCCTCCTCTCTCGGATACATCCCTCTCCTATATATCCAGAAGTTCATAAATTTTAAGGGATTTTATAATTTAGAAAATAGTAGGTAAATAAATGTAATTAGCTCCGGTGAGATTTATGTAAATTATACTCTCTTTATTAATTTTCCAACTTTTGGGCCATAAGCTCAAAAACTCAAGTCCAACATCCATTACAGGCCCAATCTCAAATCATCTTGTATCGTAGTTCTACACATGAGCTGAAAGGTTCTTTTTTTTTTTTGTTTGGCTTCTCCCTCAATTGGCATGGGAACACGAGAGGTATACGAAGAAAAACTGAAGAGAGGGAATCTCCATCATGATCCTACAATCAAACCTGGCCTCGGCTCTGCTAGATGTCCTCGTTGTCTTTCTCTCTTGAACTCCAATTCAGTATATATCATATTCTACTCGTTTTTTTTTTGTGTTTTTGTAATTGTACACATCTTGCCTATTACATGCTTGATGAAATGCCTAGCTAGTAATTTGAGATGTTTCTGTTTGATTTCGGTTGCAGAAAAGTGGAGAATGGGCGATTACTCCTGTTCTGCATGATTTCACGGCTGTGGTTAGTATGCTATATTACCTGTTTCGAATGGTATTTGAACTGCAAGATCGAACTAGCCAAATCTGTTGTTATGATTAAAATTTACCTAAGTAGTCACAAATTTTAAGATTGAATGGTGTTGGTACTTGTGATCAAAGTCCCACGTTGGTAGTTGAAAATAAAAAGTAAGCTACTTATAAGTTGTTGGGTACTCTTTAATAGTGTTGACAAATTTTAGGATTAAATGATGTCGTGAGAAAAAAGTCCTACATTGGTAGCCAGAAAGAAAACTAAGCTAATGATAAGTGTTGGTTTTGGTGTGAGATATAAGGTATAATAATCTTAATGATTTATCCTGCGTTTGGTTGGAGGTATTAGGCAGTGTTGAGATTATTTATCCCACCATTTAGATCTTAGTGATGTGATAAGTTATCCCATATACACGGTGGAATAACTTATATCACAATAATTAATTCCTGGATAACTTGTTCTCAACCAAACGACCCCTTAATAGTATGAGGCCCTTTAGGGAAACTGTACATGCTTGTCCCAAAGCGGACAATATCACACATGCTAAGTGTATCTTTCAGTTGTTTAACCTAATGACTGCGAGATGAGTAGGGAGATGACGTAGTGATGGTGTAGGGACCAGCTCCGAATTAGCCCATGAATGGTATTGGTAATGGATCATGTGGAACTTAGTTCATGGGGGAAATTGTTGCGTGTGCGTAAAAAAAGTCCATACTGGTAGCTAAAAAGAAACGTAAGCTACTTATAAGCTGTTGAATCCTCCTATTGAGATTGGTAACCTAGCCCAAAACCATGATCAAGGAAAAAAGTATGGGGATAGTCTTAATGGCGTGAGGCCTTTTGCGAAATCGTGCAGGCTTGGCCCAAAGCTGACAATATCACACCATGCTGATGCCGAAAGTGGTTGATGCCGAAGAGCTCTTAATGTTATATGAATGTTTTGTATATGTCCAAAACTTCAAGGATTTGTTTCATAGTAAATTGGAATTTAGCTTAGTTGAGTTCAATGCAGAGGAAAGTTTCTATTGTAACCCCTGAAAGAGTCCCCTTTTTGAATGTCTTCCACCTAAAAATCTGAAAGACTATCTTTTACCTGAAGCCGAATATTTTACCCTTGTCTTACTAATCATATTTTTTATAATCGGTTGGACAAGGCTAATAAACCCATAGTGAACAGAGTTATAGCGCAATCATAACATGAAGAGCTTTTACCAACTAGTTAAAGTAATATTCTATACCTTTGTGTAGGCTGGCTCTGGAATTGGTGGACTGCTCAGTGCAATTCATGGTTTAAATACAGGCATGATTAAGTAATCATCTCTTCTGTGCTTATCTTTGTTTTCTTTATTGTATTACTCTCCTCATAGTAAATCGTGGTTGAAATCTTAAACTAAATACTTCCCTCTCTTTTATCTAATGAATTCATAGCTGAAGTCTTAACGCTAGTACTTTTCAGGAATTCCTTTCGTCCAGAGACACGTAAAGGGTCCAAAGTGGCTTCCATTTGTTATAGGGGTAGGCACTTAATCCACTTTTCTGATCTTAAACTCTTTTCTTCCTCTCTCCCTCCTATTCATTGTATTCTTGATTTTTGTGCTATACTCAAATCTATGTATAGTTGAGTATACAATTAATGTGTTATCTAAAGCTTCACCCTTCCCCTTGTTTTGTTCTTGCAGCTTCCTCCACTACTCATGTTCTCTGCAGCTATCGCGACATTTGGAGGTAATTCTGTGAAGTTCTAATTTCATTCTAATCTTCATTCTTTCAATTTAGCACGTGTTATGTTATGAATTGATGATAAAGTTGCCATGACACTCAGCATATTAACTTTTTTTTTTTTTGATAAGTAACCCTCAGCAGCAATACTTCCCTATGCACTAATGCTTAAAAGTTGGTAATTTGAAGGTTAATGCAATAATTACTTGGGTATCTCTGTTTTAGTTTACTTTCTCTATCTCAATATAATTGGATATCACTTTATCCCATCAGTATTTTGAGTAATTTAGGAAAACCTAATGTATAATCTTCCCTTTTACGTAAGTATATAATTGTTGGTGATATTTTCACTCCCTGCTTATCTACTTCTAATGAACATTGCTTTCAACTATAACCTGTAAGGAATCAGAATTTATAATGGATGCGAGAAGAATGCTGTGATCAAGAAAATATACCTTGATCTGTTTCTTGCTATATGTAGAGTAGAATCACTTTGATTCTTTAAACTTGACGAAAATCTGTTTTCGTTCCTGTTCAACCTTACTCCAGTTATTTTTTTGATGGAAACAACATATTTTTGGTGAGAGAGATCACCAGTTCTCTAAAGATTTTGTATTTTCATGTTCCATCAAGTGAGAAGTTAATTATCACATATATCAGAAATAACCTCTCTAGTGTTGATCTGTCGTATTTTAAAGGTGTAACTTAATCGACCAAATAAGGTAATTGTGGTCCTAATATAATGTGGGCACAGCAGGGTGCATTTTATTTTATTTTATTTTTGAATGACTATGTCTAAACCTCACTTTGTAGTGGAGGTAAGGTCTATTGGAAACAGCCTCTCTACCTTGAGGTAGAGGTAATGTTTGCATACACTCTACCCTCCCTAGACCCCACTTTGTGGAGCTACACTGGGAATGTTGTTGTAATGATAATGAGTAGTGACTTGATGTCTAAACCAGCACTAAGGAAGTGCTATGATACTTAATGGAAAAGTAGATGAGCCTCACCTGGAAATAATTCTTGGAGAGAATAAAAGGCTACATCATACCTGTAACTTCCGTGGTCATGTGGTTGACAAGTTCATTCTCAAATCATGTGAACTAAGTAGCCACAAAAACTGCAATCTATGCACATAATAAATTTAAGTACCTTTTCCTTCCTTACAGCTCAATGTCAAAAGTGGAGTAGTCCACAAAATTTTTGTCTTCTACAGTTTAGGTACCCGTTTTTCTTCTTATAAGAAAATTGCACATGTTTTGGTACCCGTATTTTGTTGAATGTATGCCATATATTCGAACTTGTTAGTTTCAGATCATTGTTGAGCAAGCTTACTGTTATGCTAAGGTTAATTGTCTTCAAGATATGTGCATCTTCTTGTCACGATAAGAAATGTTTGAGCTTTTGAATAAGAAATGTTTGAGTGAACAATAGTGTCATTCCAGGGACAATCAAGGATCCGAAGATTCAAATACTTCTAAATTTGGAGAATTCTAGACATATATGACTTTACTAGACTCAATTTTTTAGTTATCGCTTTGTCGTACTTATTCTTGGTACCAAGTTTAAACAGTATACAGAGAAGGTCCAAATATACCCTCATACTATGCAAAATTGGGCAGAGTACTTTAGTTCTCTTATGCCCTTACAGTCAAATACTTGGTCCAATTGGCAGAATAAGGGCGTATTTGGACCAAGTATTTGATGCTAAGGGCTTAAGTAAATTGAAGTATAAACGGAGGGAAATATGCTCAATTTCGCATAGTATGAGGGTCTATTTGGACTTTTCCAGAACAATAGATTGTATCCAGGGGACATGTTAGCTCATAGGACCAGCGCTAGTACTCTGCAGCAGATGCGTGAATTGGCCTGCTGAACTGATCTTGCTTAGGGTGGGTGAAGAAGGGTATCCAATTGAAATCCATGCACATCTTTTTCTATTTTTCTCTTAGATGTGCTCGGCACCGAGCGGCTGGAGATTGATTGAAAAAGCAGGCCCAGCCAACCCTCTCCCCCTACTTGTCCCAAAGAAGTATTTCTTCAATTTATTTTTCAAAACTAGAAATTCGTAAATTAATAAATTAGGCTCTGTATAATATTTTGTATGAATAATTCATGGGAAAATGCCATTTAAAGGAAAATAAAGTAGCCACTCATTTTACCTTCACTGGAAAGTACTTTAATGACAATAATCAAAGTTCTTTTCCCATGCTTTAATCTTATTTATTAAAGCAATTTTCTATGTGTAAATGACCAGATTTTGCATTACAGGATATGCACTTCCAATTTTTTCTCAACTTACGATGACTTCATATTACGCTGCTTCAAGTGCCTCACATTATGGAATATCATTGCTTACCAGACGTATTGAGGAGGCCCATACTTCTGGTGTTCAACCTAAAAGACTCAGCTGATTGACTTGAGGTGCACAAAATCAGAGCCAAACTTTACTTCAAATTTTGCAACGAATTATATATAGTTGGAGCAATTGTCAATTCAAAAGATGCATGTTCATTGCTTTGGTGACTTCTCTTTTGATAAAATATATAGTTTTTACTTTGTAATTATAGGAATGTTTGAACTTGGAAGAAAACACTTGAACTTCTGTTAAAATTGGATCTTGTATCTAAGTGCTTTGTATTAGAACAAAATGCCTCGTCATTGTTTGTAAATTGTTGCATCCTCATCGGTGCTAACTGCGACTAAAGAGCCCTTTAATTTCTTTTTTAAGTCGAGAGTTTTCTATCCCACAAAGGTAGGGGTAAGATGTGCATATATCCTACCCTCAGACTCGACTTGTGGAATTACACTAGGTATGTTGTTGTTGTAGTCACTTCTCTATTACTAACTTTCTATCTCCGAAGGTTGCAAGTGTGTGGGGTTAAAGAGAATTTTATGGACTGACTTGCACAACATGTTTTGGACCAAGTATTTGACGCTAAGGGCATTAGTGAATTGAAGTATTAACGGAGGGAAAATATGTTTAATTTCGCATAGTATGAGGGTATATTTGGACCTTTTCCAAACAATATAATGTATCCAAGGAACAAGTTTGCGTTAGTACTCTGCAGAAGATGCGTGAACTAATCTTGCTTAGGACGGGTGAAGAAGGGTATCCAATTGAAATCTATGCATTTTTTTTATTTCTATTTTTCGCTTAAATGTGCGTGACATACCTATATCTTATTTATAAAAGTGATTTTTAATGTGTGAATGACCATATTCCTGGGTAATTTTGCATATGCACTTCCAAGGTTTACTCAACTTACAATGACTTCATATTATAATGTTTCAAGTGCATAACATTCTGAGGCGTATTCACAATTTCAAAAGGATGGGTGTATTATTATGAAAAGATGCATCTAAGATATAAATTTGTCCGTTTTGATCTTTTAGTTTTTAACATTGAACCGTTAAATTTTTAAAATTATAGGTCCAAAATATATAATACTACTAGTATTAAATTTGAGATAAGAGTAAAAAACACATCTAAATTATCTTTTGTTTTAAGTTTTATACCTAAACTATTGAGAGTGAGTTTCATACATAAACTATCACTTATTAGGGGACGGGATGAGGTCTGATTTTTTTTAAAAATATTTTATAAAAGAATTTTGAAAAATAAAAGGACGGGAGATTGGGGAGGGGGGTAGGAGATGGTGGAGTGGGGTGAGAATATATTATAATTTTACTTTTTTTTAAAAAAAAATTATTTAAAAAAAATTGGGATGGTAATACTTTAGTCTTTCTTTTTAACTAATATTAATAATTTTTTTAATTTTTGTCAAGGTGGAGTATTTTATCTATGTGAAATGTCATGTGGCGATGTTTTTGCAAATAAAAGAGAGAGTGTATTACACACCACTGAGATGTGTTTTTCAAACTAATAAGCGATAGTTTAGGTATGAAATTCAAAAAAAGGAAATAATTTAGGTGTGTTTTTGACATTTATCTCTTTAAATTTTAACATACACATTTGATTTAATTATATAAAAAATTTAAAGTGCTAATTTTTTTTTAGAAATTCTCAATCACACTCGAAAATTTTGAAAGATTAAAGAAAAAAAAAGAAAAATTAATTGAAATGTCAAAAGTGTACCGATAACCACTTGGAGAAGTGTTACTAAAAAAAATATAAGATTTAAATTTCTATCCTCACTTAAAAAGGTTCATCCAATTATCATCGTCTTATTATATCATACTTTAAATGTGAGTTCATATCTATATTTAAATATTTTATAAAAAATATAACACTATTATATATAATATAGAGAAGAGAATATGAATTCACGTGAACTATGAGAACTTCCTCTAATACGTATCATTTGAATATGTTTTGAGTTATTGTCTTTAAAGATGTTAGCTGAGATTACGTTGGATATACTGACAATCGTTTTAAGAATATTGAAAAACATTTTTCAGTCAATAATTTTATTGATGATGAGATCGGCATCTGTTTGTAAAAAAAAAACTTATGGCTAGGGGTTAAACAATTATTGCTAATACTGATGAAATTGACCTTGTCATATAATAAGGTCAGGTAATTTATAAGGGGAGCTCTAAAAATTAATGCAATTTAATAGTATCATATAAATCTCCCTATTATATATATATGTCTTTTAATTTGGTCTTAACTGATCATGACGTTCATAGTGTCCTACGTAGGAATTTCATACATGTATATGCTACGTAGAGCGTATCTATATTTTATCTGTTTAATTTTATACAAATTTAATTGTTTACTTGTGTACACCCAATAACAGAGTATCTTGAGTAGTAAGCTATAAGAAATTTCAACAATTTTGAGAAGCAAGTTATAATAAGGTATTAGGTATATTTCTTTTTGTATGATTTAAATTTCTAATACTTAATTTTAATAGTTCTTGAGTTTCATCTTCATTAACTTCTTTCCACTCATCTGATTAGACTGTCTTTGTTTAACTTTGTTTTACACTACAATAAAACAATGGGTGAATGTCTATCATGTTTTCTTATTTCACCACCTTTTGAAATAGTAAAAAAAAAATATTTTAAAAAAATCTCTGTCGAAGTCCTATGGTAGTATACATGCGTAATATAATGTTTTAACTTCTATTTGTTAATCTTAATCAAGTCGTATCGATACTAAAGAGAAATCGATATGATGAAACGTTATCGAAAAAATTATAATTCTTTTGGCTGAAATACACACATTGCATGCCACCTAAAACTTTAGGGTGTAAATAATCTACTCCAAAATCGTTTAAGGGAGTAATAAGACATAATAAAAAATAAAATGTGTAATTAAAAATTAGAGCTTAGTATAAGAGAGTATTTATGCCTTTTTCCTATATGATGGTACAAAATTATTAAAGAATCTGTCAAGCATTTATCCAAATGGCAGTATAGATGGTAGCTAAATGAATTATCATTATATTATCCGTACATATAAGTATTTATTACTCAGTCTAAAAAATATTTGTGTCAAATTTTATTTTTCGAAAGTTTTTAAAAATAAATTAAATTTAATTAACTAAAATTTATATTAAAAAAATGAAATATTTAAATTTTAAAATACACATTTATAAAAATAGAGCATTATTTATTAAGATAATTTATTTAAAGTTACTAAAATATTCAAGATAATAAATGAAAATGGTTAAATAAAAAATAATTCAATTTCTTACATATTCCCAATCAACCTCTAAAAAATAAAATTCTAAGTCACTATCCTATTAAATAATACAACTTAATGAAAAAATGAATTTATTTTTATGAATTTTATTTTTAGTGTCAAACTTAACTAGAAAAAGAAAATATTAAAAAAGTATGCACAGGGCTGGTACATGTGAAGCGGTGTGGAGTAGGATGGGGCTGGTTGAAAATAAAAAAAATGTTATATGAGGCGGATTAAAAATTTTACGAGTTAAATTTAATCCGCTCCGCATTACCCAATTGACATCCCTCTCTAGAACTTTAACTAGTACTGTATTTACTATGTCAGTTGAACAACACATTATCTCAAGACATAAACCATAGGGTCCAATAATTATGTGCGTATGAAGTGAAAATAAAATCTCATTGTATTAACTAGTAGTCGTACTAAAAAAATAAAATAAAAATAGGAATCGTACTTTTTACATGATATAAAATAAATAGTTTTAATTTAAGGTCGTCCTTCGTGTAACACATATACCTGTTTATGATGTGTCTATTTAATAGTCCTCCGGACGTTTTATTTATTTATTTTAATTTGACGTAATACGAAGTTTTAAAAAATAAATAAATTTGATAATTTTAAATTAGTTATATTT
>JAJOOO010006026.1:0-17269 GCA_029582685.1 Solanum piurae
GATAAAATAAAATCTTTAAAGTTAAATTATAATGTTTTTGAAATTTAAATTATTAAAACATATATAATGATTTTATAGAAAAAAATAATATTATATAAAATTAAATGAAAAGAATAAAAAATTCAACTTTTACCATGATAAGGTTGAAAAATAGTATTTAAGTGGAAGGAGGTGGGGCCCACTTAAATATTTTATATAGTAAATATTGGACATTTGTAATGATTTAATTGGAACAATGGTAGTACAATTCACGTAGCATGAGGTACAATCAAGTATTGCAGTGTTGGTCCTTTTCTTGTTGGCTTATATATAAGGGTAATAAAATAATATATATATGTATGTATGTGTCATGGATGTGGACCATACAATCACTATTGCCTGCCATATAAAACAGTGATTTAACTTGTCCACATTAATAACATTAAGAAGTTTGCCGTGTAATTCGGATTTGCACCGGATAAGGCTCCATTTGGAGAAGCAGCTCATTCACGCACCACATTCGCCACTAGAAAAACTCATAAACTTAGCTAGCTCTTCCATAAACTTCAAGATATGTTGGGGCAAGAGAGAGACGATAATAACTCAAAAATGTCAGTTTGAACTCGTTATGCTTGAGCAAAAATCTTGCTTAATATCATCTCACATATATGATTTGATGCTCATCAAAAGATCAATTTTATACAATGTGTACAAGATGAACAAAAGAGTGTGCCTCAAATGAAACTAGAATAACAATAGGCAAAGAAGAAAACAGCAGAAGAGGAAAAGGGAGATTCTGTTTAGAGACTTGTCAGCCTGCATTTCCCTTCTTCTCAATCTTGGACTACTATTTGCCACTAGATGGTAGGAGTTGGGATATGTGTATAAACTCTCTGAGTTCCCGAATACCCTAGCGTAAACCATCTCTCCTAACATTCCAACAACTGGATGAAAGACTCCCACTGATGTATTGTTTCCATGGTTGAATGAAGGCGGCGATGAACTGTTGAGGTAGCTGGCATAGGGATCATAGGAATTAGGATGTGGCGGTTGCTGAGAAGGATTAAAGGAATTTGACAAGGATAATGGACCGAAAGCAGGTGGCCTGGGAGGCACTTTTAGAGTGAGCTTGTTTTCAGGCTCAGATTCAGGTAGTGTTTCCCCACGCCCATAAAGAGGGACTAAATCTGTTTGGGAGATTTCAGCCTTGCAAACTGGACATTGAGGGCGTTCATCCGAAGACAGAGAATCACTCTGAAAGTGAAGCCACTTGTAAATGCAGGGCCAACAATAGAGATGGCCACAAAGTGTAACAACTGGATCACGGGCAAAGTCCAAGCAGATATTGCAATCAAAGCAGGCAGAAGTCTTCTCTGAGTCTGATGATTCTGGAGTAGGGATCGATTTCCACTCGTTTGAATAATACTGCTCGAAGGCCATGAGATTTGTTTCTGAGCACTTGTTCAACCCAAGGGTCTTTCCAAATCTGAAAGCACAATCAATAGTTAGCAACAAGAAAAGTAAATTTAAATCAAAGTATTAAAGAATTGTAGAGCATTAGTAGGCAGGCTACTGCATTAAGAAGAAAAAAGGGGTGGGAAGGAAGCTAGATAGTAACAGAAGAGAACAAAAAGACAAAGCATGTGAATAAAAAACACAAAATTTAAAAGATTAGAGAAGCTTCAAAGCAATCCATAGCAACCAAGGGAGATGGAGATCAGTTAGATCAGAAAAATGCTATGCACTTTAGCTTGTTACTTTAGAAGGTGAAGACTTTAATACCAATAAAGATCATTTATAGTAGTACAAATATGATCAAACACAAGAATTGATTAACAATAGTACCATACAGATCAACAGAGAAAACCCCATCAAAGATCCAACCTTTATACACCAATAATCACCACAGAACAAGGTAAAATCAGTTTTAATATTCAAGAAAGAAGAGGAAGAGCTCAAATTCTTACCAATCAAGCAAAAGGGTTGAAAAAACAATCAAAGTTTCAGACTTTCAAGCTTCTAATGGAGAATCCCAAGTGATTAAACAGAGGAAAAGGAGAAGAAAATAGGTTTCTTTAAAGAGGCAAATAGGAAGTGGCTGAGCTGCGAGAGGAAATGGTGAAGCAGTTTTATAAGAAGAAATTTGGAACAGTGGACTTTCTCCTTAGTAACCAATGCTACGTGGCTTGTTATGACTGGTCTCTCTCCGAGTATTTGATTCTTAATTGAATTTTCAATTTTCTACCTAATTACTACTCACTCCGTCCCATTTTATGTGAGGTAGTTTGACTCGGCACGGAATTTAAGAAATAAATGAAGACTTTTAAAATTTGTGGTCCAAAATGAATGATAGAAATTTGTATGGCTGTAAATCATTTTATTAAGGATAAAATAGATATTTTATAGTTAATTTGTTATTTAAAATAGAAATATATCATTTTTTTTTACTAACCAAAAAGAAAAGTAAGTCACATAAATTGGGACAGAGTACTATTTATTTATCTTTTCATAACCACCAAATTCGAGTATTTGTCACATCAATTCAATTGGGATGATTGAGATCACTCCGTTTTAAACTAGGTTTCAAGTTTGAACAAAAAATTCCTATTACGAATACAGCTTCAAAAATAGGCTCTGCAATGACTGAATCTGAATTAATAGAACTTCATGTATCGAACATCAAGTGAAAAGCAAAAACAGTCAGTTAGCTCTCTTTTGAATGTGTTGCAAGGTGTTTAGGGCATTAACTACTACCTTTTCAAGAAATAAATTGTAGGTATGTTATGTATCCGTGTAAAACTCATATAATTAGTTGGCCTAATCCATTAGTAGCCCCCTAAAGTTGACACTAACTTTTACTTCGATACCTTAACTAGGCTTTGTTCATTTTAGACACCTCATGTCATGTTTTGGTGTGTCATTTTGACACTTTTTTATAATCAGCCAAATATGTAAGACGTGTGTAACACACTCGCCGATGACGTGTCAAAATGATGAATTAAACAAAAACATGTGGCATATATATTGAAAATAATTTTTAAATAATGAATTTTGAGTTTAAAAAAAAAGGCCAATGACTCAATGACACGTGGCAATTTTTATCCAAATAATTTTTAAAAAAAATTAACCACTTACAAGTCCATCCTATGTTGTCTTCTTCACCACCCCCACCCCTGATCCTCAACCCCTCCCCCACCAGATTGTCTTCTCCACAGTCCACAACCCCTACCCCTCCCACACTCAATGCATCTTCTTCCACCACCTCCCGCCCCCCAACCCCAACCTCTCCCCAATCCAGATTGTCTTTCTCCAATATACTTTCATAGTAATTTAACTATTTGAAAATAATTATTTTTCAAAAGCACAATTTCTTTGAAAAACTGATTCGTCTTACTTATAACTTCAGATAAAACCAAATTATTCAAATCTAAACAAAGAGTTCCTAAAAGAATTTCCTAGATTTTCTTTTAAAACAATACATTTCGATTTTTTTCAAAACATTTCAAGGAGGAAGAATGGCAATAAAATAAGAAAAGTTGTTTAAGCTTGAAATCTCTTTGGTGTTGTAGCACTGTTAGATCTATTTCTCCATAGAAGGAGTTTAAGTTTTGAAGAATGGTGGTTAAATGGGGAAGAACAAGAAAAAAATAAAATAAAAATAGGTTAAATATAAGCTCTCCACGTGTTGGTAAGGAGTGTATCACACTCACTATGTCATGTCAGCTAAAAGTGTCAAAATGAAACAACGGGACATCACATGAGGTGTCTAAAATGAACAAAGTCTAGTTGGAGTGTCTAAGTGAAAATTAGTGTCAACTTTAGGAGGCCACCGATGGGTTAGGCCTAATTAGTTCCTACCGGTATGAGATTGACACATACATTGTTGATGATTGAAATATTAAGTAATCTAGAAATAACTATGGACAAATTAAAAGAAAAAAATATTCTATATCTTTCGAGTATATTTAAGCCGTGGACAAAGAAAATGTGTCTATTTCATGAGGATTAGTGACGAATGCTGATAAAAATTGTGAGTGCTGCAAATATGTTTCGTTTAAAAATAAATAAAAAACACAAATCTTCTAAAATAGTATTTAGGATTTACCATTGAAAATACTAGAGAATAAGTAATATTCCGTGGGAGAAAAGAAGGATCAATAATAATATCGATACTTTTTAAATGGTGTGAGCTAATTAATTTATTGTTTCTAAATTGTCCTTTCAGTAATTTTTCTTGTTCTTTGTTTTCTAGAACACAGGCTTTACAATTCTTGAAGTAGCTACAAACAATTTGCCGACTAGCAATCTTTAAATTAATCAAACTTTTTGGAACAAACACAAACAAAATGACATCTCTCAGAAGAGAACAAAAATTGTCTTGTCAAAAAATAAAAAATCATCTTAATGGCTCTTTGTTAATTACTTCTTATATTTTAATTTTGTTTGTTTGATTTTCACTTGACATAAAGCTTATAAAAGTAAATATTTTTATTTGAATTTTATGATTTTATACTGAAAATATATAAATTGTATATCAAAATACTTTTTAATTTTTGTGATTTTAGATATGGCAGGTGAAAAATTAAAATTAAAAAACTATCGAAAAAGGAAAGTGACATTCTTACTAAAACATATTTAAAAATAAAAGTAAAACAAACAAATTGAAACGGGAAAAATAAGATTTTTTTTGGTTGCTTCTAGTTTGTATTTCCATTCCATCTTGCTTGTCCATCTAGAAGGCATGTTATGAAATTAATTTCCAATACCATAAATATATTAAATATGACACATATAAAGCTGGAAAATGAAAAAGGGCTGAGTGGAAAAGTTGGTTCTGCTACTAGAAAAAATTATAGTAGTTGAAAATGTTGAGATACAAACACCATTTTAAAAAATATATAATTTTCATGAATGAAAAGACACAAATCACACTCAAGAATGAGTGCTAAGGACACATGGTTCGTTTTAATTTGTACATATTGTTATAATCTATTTTACCTAATTTTCAAAAAGTTAACTAAGAATGATTAACCTAAGAAGAGCAAAGTGCAAAAAGGTGAAGAATGGGCTAATTATGTTGAGGTATTCTATAATAACTTTTCCAATATTACATTATCTTCTAGAAGTTGATTTATCTAATTAATTTACCTTATCTTCTAGAAGTCCATTTGTTTAATTAAACTTACTGTACTTAAATCATGATCAAAGTCTTCTTCTTTTTTTACATTGATTTAGCCATACACCTTTTCAACTAAAAGAGTGTATAATATTATTTTTATGGATTATAGGAATGATACTATATAAGGTAGAGGAAAAAAGTTGTGAATAATTAAATTATACAAGCATCTTTCGTTAATACATTATAATTTGTGACAATTTAATACGATGGGTAGAAATTAAAATGAATGTTATCAAATCTTACTCGATTGTTACAATTTGTGACCAATTGATCAAAACATGCAACTTTTGCCTACAAGACATAACTTATTATCAATTGAACAAGTTCATTGTGTCTGACTTATTGAAATATAGTAATATTTACAAAACTTCTGTCTTATTGGCAAAATTAATATATGCCCACAACTTATATCCAACAGACATAAAAAAATCCTATTTATTTAGCGATTTTTAAAAAAAAAAGAAATTGTTAAACATGACCAAATATGCAAACATTTTTTTTTTCGTTTTGGGCTTTTGATAAAAAACTATTTTGGGCTTGTTTGATGGCAATATGATCCATTAAGCCCAAACTCTTCTTTTTTTCACCGACATACCCGTTTGAACAACAAAAAGAAATTTCCCAATTTCCACATAAATTTGAGCAAATGCCCTAATACCCTAATAATTTTGGGGATTTCAATTTGAATCCTGTTTTCAATTGTGCTCTCGTCATCTCCAGTGGAATCGACACTTTTGCAGGTTTCTCTTCAGAATTCTTTTTCTCTTTTACGATCCTAATTGTGATTGTCACTGCAGAAATTAATTAATTTATGTTTTCTGTGTTCTTGCATTTGCTTCTTTTTCTTCAATTCATTCATACTCCTGGATGTTGATTGTTTGATAACTTTGTTTTTAATTATTGTTTTTGTTGTTGATCGATAAGCCCAATTTGCGTCTGTCCCACTTTGGATTTTGTATAACAAAGCTTTAGTAATGGCTTCCACACAATGTACATATAGAAAAAAAAATAGATATTACTTTTATCTTTAATGAATTCTTTTATTTGATGATCATTTACAGTAAAAGAACTTTTTTTCCCCAGTGGATCATATGGGTTGTGTATATATTGGGTGCTTATTTTGGGAGCTGCATAGAAGAATGTATGTTCCAGCTATATAATGAGCTCCCTTTTTTGTGGAATCAGAATTTTTTTAGCTAATTGTGCAGGCGGTTAAGTGGTGATAACCATTATAAGAACTATGGAAGTGCATTCTTTATGCGTTCAGTTTTCTATTTCTTTTCGATGGTACTTGTGTGATGTATCTATCTGATAATAATATATTGTATGTTTGATTGACGGTATTTGCTAAGGATGGTAATGACACTTTGGCAGGTTGAGAGGTGGACGTTAGAATAAATAGAAAATGAACAATTCTTCTGCAGGGCCATCCTCAAAAGCTAGAGTAGGAGCATCACAACCTTCAGAAAGTTCACTTAAGAGGAAACGTGGCATGTTTCAGAAAGATTGTCAGTGACTCTTTACATAAATGTGATAATAATGTTAAATCACTTCATCTTGTTTTATTTATTAATATTTCTTTTATTTATTACACAGTGCAACACATGATGTATGGTTTTGGAGATGACAGCAATGTAAGATGCCTCTTTGTTTCACTTTTTATCTCTTCATTGTTTTTCATCTGTGTATGTCCATGGTGTTTATACTCGTTGATTGTTATGCGTATTGCCATACAGTGAATTATGTCATGCTGCTGTCACCTGGCTTTTTTTTCTCTGCACACACATTGATAGTGGGAAAAGTTGCAGTTTGTATGGACCAGATTGAATATGGCCTTTGCTTGTTGCTTAATGTTTAACATCATTATAAAAATCACTCACTGGCTATGGGAAATACTTTAATCTTCTTTGATGATAGTACTAGCTTGTGTCTAGGCTCTAGCAATAATGTCTGAAGGGACTTTTGGGAGGACTGAGGACCTGTGCTGATTCTAAGGAAAGAACAGAATTCAGAGTTGGAGTTTTGTAATGATGTTGTCTAGTTGTCTTTTAAAAGGAATAATCTTCTTTGCTGGAGTACAGTCCTTTTTCTTGTTTTACAACATCTTGCTTTCCCTGTTATACAAGGGAATAGAGCGCGGTCATAATGCATTAGTGACTCCATCATAAAACAGAGATAATTTTGCTGGAAGATTTTCTTATTGATATGTTCCCTTTTGCGGCTGTATGTTTATTGTTTCTAATTTAGTCAACTCATACTGGACTTGGGGATGGTTGATGGTTGATTACCTTATAGGTTATCAAAAAGATGATGGTTGATTACCTTGTAAATATCAAAAGAATTGTCTGGAAGTTGCACTGATTTTGATTTTCTATGAGTTACTGGTATTATTTTGTCCCTTGATCTTTACTAAACTAATAGTGTTTCACTATCAGCCACTTCCAGAAACTGTGTCACTTGTGGAAGACATCGTGGTGGATTATGTCACTGATATGGTGAGTTGAACTTACTACTATCCAGTGCTATTCTTTCAAAGAGGTTTCAGAATATACATCTTCCTGCATAAAGCTTTGCATTTTGCGCAATTTATTTTCTGTCAATATTTGATTTAGAAGAAGCATGCCTATGGTCCTATCTTTTAAGCTCTTCAACTTGGGTAGGTGCACAAAACTCAGGATATTGCAACCAAGAGGGGGAAGCTTTTGACCGAGGACTTTCTGTTCTTAATTAGAAAGGTCAGTCTTTTTGTGAATTCAACATGCATATATATAATATGTATGCATATCTGCGACTGCAGCATTATGGTGAATATTTAGTTGAAAAATGTCCATCCCATTTTTGCTCAATGAGAGGTATTGTGAGTTTTCTTTATTATTTCAATTAAGAACATTAAGGAAACTATTAGGCCTGCCTATTAGTGGAACAAACTCATATACAAGTGTCCAGATAGCCAAGTGTAGTTGGACAGAAGCTGAGATTTGTAGTTTTGCTCATCTCAAGCTTAATTACTACTAAGGTTTTATTTGTTGCAATTATTTTGGCTTACCTCATGCGTGTTAGTACTGCTATCACACTGAATAATTGGTTTCATTATGATAGATCATAGTTTAGCGCATGTATCACCATTATAGAATTGTATCTGGAAATAGTTCCAATGGTAATTTCATGTTTGTTTGTGCCTGATAAACCTGAAACTCTTTTGGGACTAGTTTGATGTCTCCATGCCAATGAGAAATGCCGAGAATAGTTAGCTTCTTACTATGTTGATCATTAAAACAACAAATTACCTCCATCTTTTGGTTGGGTAGAATTAGGCTGGGAGACTGTGCGGCATTGTGGCGTTGCCTTGGCCTTCCATCTGTTTAGTGCCACGTGCCTCATTCTATTGCATTGCTTACTGGTTTCTCTCGCTGTGATTTGAATATATTTCAACACGTCTCTAGTTGTCAAAAAGAGTATGGATGGTTGTTCTGAAAAATCAGTCCTGCTATGCTTTGCTTAGCCTCTACAAACTGGATATGATGTTACTGCAATTTTACTTTATGAACTTCTGAATTTTGGATGGATACTGTTCTATTGTGCAGGACTTGCCGAAACTTAACCGGTGTACAGAACTGTTGTCCATGAATGAGGAGCTGAAACAAGCTCGGAAGGCTTTCGAGGTCGATGAAGAGAAATTGGCTTCACATCAGTGAGGGGGAAGTGTGATCTTAATTCAGAATGACAAATTGAGTGGCACCATAGGACCACTGGAGTAAATAGCTGTTTGTTCTCATTTTTCTCTAGCACAATAGATGTCCGAGTCACCTCGTAGCTGCGTTTTCTCTAGCACAATAGATCCTCAATGCTGAAATCAGTTTCTTAAGTGCTCTTTTGGTGCATTGAACGCCACCTGTGTGTAGTTTGACAGTTCTAAAGATGGGTGTGTTAGGTATTTATTTATAACTTCATCAATCTACATAAGCTCGGCAAGTGCAACATGCATAAGCTCTTTTTGACAGTGGACACTTGGGGAATTCAAATGCATTTAGATTAGACATCTCAAGTTTAAATTTCGATTAGATGTCAATTCAAACAATTTCTTCTTTAACGTGTTTTACAATCACATTAATTGAATATAATATATGTCAAATTAGCATCTTAAGTTTGATGCATAGTTGAATCATACCAAATGAAGTGGCAAGCGTAACATTTATGTTTTAAAAAAAGTACGTAAAAGAAAAGCGCGATGAATATTTGTTTTACTCTTTTCATTCACTTGTATTTGTCATATACTTATGGTAAGTCGAAAAAAACGTGACAAGTAAAAGTGAAGAAAAGAAGTAACAAAAAGAATACCCGGTGAGTTATACTAAACTCGTTTAGCAAAAAGAATAACTCGGTGAGTTATACTGAACTCGTTCATCAACCATCCACTCAGTTTCGCGCCAACAGAAATATAAATACTCGTATCTGGTAGAACCCATTTTGAATTCTCAAAAGTTCGCTCCACTCTCTCACACACACACATACAAACGCTAATTCTCACAGTTCAATTTTCCAGAGAAAATGTCAGCGTCAAAATCAAGCGCAAGGAAAAGAGTTTCGGAGCCGCAAATACCAAAATCGGAGAGCAAAAGGCGAGTTAGCGCCGTCGAAGATGAATTCGATGCTGAGATCTCAGAGTACGCTTTCATTTTCAATTTTTTTTTGTTAATTTCTCAAAATTTAGTTCTGGAATTTAATGAGGTCGAATGAAATTGACAGTGATATCAAAGGGATTATGACGGCGTTAAAGCAGATAAGAGAGAAGGCACAACAAGACGGTCTGAAGAAGAAAGAAGAAACAATCTCTAGGTGCATGTCTGATTCCTGTTTTCCTTGATAATTGATTTCTCGTGTACAGATATATCGAAGCTGTATAAATTTGTTTACGTTTAGTTAAATCATTGGAGAGCTGAGTCTCAGACCTAGAACCAAGCTCTGGTTTCTTCATTAACTTGTTTGTGCTGAAGTATTTGCTAAGGCAATATCACGTGTTTTTGCGATGTAATTCCTGTACTGATTGTTTTTTTCATTCAAGTTTGATGAATTTCCTCAGCTAGGAGGAACTAGATATTTGCTTCTTCTCACAGAATTGGCTAGTTTTTTCTGCAAACGTTGTTCCATATTCTCTGGTTTGCAGTTTCTTCATTTTGCAACACTTGGACTAGCATATAAATCTAAATGACCTGGAATAGGATTTGCAATTAGCCATGAAAATTGTACAATGTTTTGATCAGGATCTCGCTTTTGATCAAAATTGATGCATTCCAAGCTTCTTGTTGCCTTTGTGCACAGTACTTCTGGCAGAACTTTTGATTTTAGGAAATGTATGTGGGAGTTGATTTTCTGAAGATTCCATATCATCTTAATTTGTTTTCTATGGAGATTCCTTATTATACTAATGATTTGTACGTTGTTTGAGTTTTGTGCATTAACAAGTTTGTAGAATTGTTCTACGTTGCTTAAACATCTAAAAGTGATTCTAGTTGAGACTTGTTAAGGCACTCAAGCAGCTAATCTTTCAGTTCTGACAATAAACCGTTTGACTGATCTGGTGTATTGTGTAACATCTTAATGAGTAAGAAATACTGATTGTTCTCGAGTGAAATTGATAGTAATTTGGACAATCCCTGCATAATTGATACTAAGTGCATGAGAATGTAAGCCTGATGAGTTCGTCCTCTTTTGTTCCTGTGATATCAAGTCCACCACTTAATTTATGGAGTGCGTCACTTAAATCAAAGAAATGGTTATTAACATTATTGCTTATTGTGGTCTGTGGTTAGCGTGACTTCAGAAGTCAAGTCAAAGATCGATGAGCTCAAATTAAAACTTGAGAAAGACAGGTGAGAAATATGTGTTGCATAATATATGCTTAATGTAAATTTAACTGTTGCAAGTGGTAGCTTCTTGTTGATCTTCAGTATGTTTGATCATTAGGCAAGGTTTTGCGAAGGCACTGTCCAAGAGCTCCAAAGAGGTCAGCCTCAATTAGATAAGTTAGCCATGATAGGGCGTTTAAAAGAAGCTTACTACTCTTCAATATATTGCTTCTATGCAGTGTGAGAACTTGCTAAAGAATGAAACTGCAAAGTTCCAATCGATTTATGAGAAGTTCAACAAGGAGAAAGCTACACATCTGCAGTCTCTCAGAGGTACTTTTTCTAATGAGAATTTTCCACACGAGTTGGACCTGTTTGTAGTCCGTACAATATTTGGAACATTGTGTTTCTAGATTAACCACCTCTTATTCATTTCATGTTATCATTTTACAAAATTTTGCAATCTTTTACCGGGCTAAACTGAACACTGTTACAGAATTTCAACTAGACTTAAGCGTTTATGCTTGCGATATGTTTTGAAGAGTCCTTCTTACAAACCCTGCTTGAAGAAAACATTTTAAAGCTAACCATCGTGATGGTATCTTCACAGATACTATATCCAAATATGAGGAGGAAAAGGAAAGACTATTCATGCGATATGAGCAACTAAGTGAGTTACAAAACTCTCTGTATTATGTTTTTATTGAATGATAAGGATGCCTATGAAATATTTTTATGACATTAATTCAGGGAAGAAAGAGAAGAGCATGATATCTGAACTTGAGCAAGACTCTAAAAAACGAATTTCTGAACTAGAGGAGTCGCTGAAGAAAAAGAAGCAGGTTAACTTCTTTGATGCACCATATCTCTGTCACACACTGCATACATTCTCATACCGCCAAGTAAACCGTCCTTTTTTGCTTGACAGGATGATAAAGCATTCAGCTTTCTGAGAAAAACTCTAGGTTCATTTCTGGATAATGCCTCAGATGAGGACTTCCCACCTGATGATTGAAAGTCGCGAAGATGTGTCTGCAGCTGAAATGACAGTTTCTATCTCCTGATGATTGAAAGTCCCACATATGGTCTGTGAATACTGCCACTAGCAATTAATTTGAATGTCTTCTGGTAGTTTATATTAAGAAGTCTCCTTCCAAAGGCAAGCGTATACTTATCAATAGTTTCTCTTAGTAGTTGCATTGGTAACTATCATTTGCTGCATTTTAAATATTACTGCTACACCTTGTATTGCTGTTTAAACGTAGTAGGGCAGTCTAGTGTTGACTCTAAATACTGAATCGAGATGTAGTAAATAATATAGATGTTATAATTCTTCCGCTGCTCAACTTCTGTTTTTCTTTCTTCCCAACAAAATCTTGTAATAGGCAATGATTGTCGTGTTTTCCAAAATGTTTCTATGTTGTGCATGGCTGCTAGTACCATTAAGAAAAATGGTTCAGCAGTGGTTAAACAGTAATCCAACTTGTAAGAGAATATTACTTGTGTAGAAACCACCTGATATTAAGTTCAAAATAAATAAATAAAATCATTGAGCAATATTAGAAGTAAGACAGAGAGATATCATTGCAAAATTAAAAACTGCAATAAAATCCTCGGTCTTCACTCTTATAAATTGCACACTGGTTAACTGGGTTCCGAGCTCGATGAGGCGAAACTAAACTTCCAAAACTAGTGGCACCAACATACAATATTCAATATTGAATTTTTAAATAGAAAAGGATTGTTACAGATTTCTGATACGGTAAAGATTTTACAAAGCCAAGGGAAATGCCAAAGCCATGAAGCAAGCAGTACCCTGATGTCATCTAACTAGCCCAGAAGTTTCACATAAACAATGCATCTACATGATGGATTCCCCAAAATCAGATCGAGATAAGCAAGCTAATGAACTTGGTAGGAAGGATGTCTTCTTCGAGGCTGTTGCACTGACTGAGGAGGTCGTCGGTTGTGGGCCTGGATGTGCAGGAGAAAAGTTCAGATGCATAGATGTCTCAAAAGTCAAGATCGACAAAAAGGAGGGCAATTTAGGACGCGATTCAATTTCCAAAATCACAGACAAATATACATATAAATTATGAGTGTGTTATGAAATTTCTAGCTTAAAATTTATACTACAAGTGCTGTCCGCAACATGTTAAAGGGCCATAATACATAGGACATCTCGCATATATCCCACCTTAACATGTGGTGCATGCTAACAAGTATAATAGGACTTAATGATATTTCAGCTCCAGGCTAAGTTTTTCAAAAGGGAAATGCAGATACCCAAAAAAAAAATCATATGATTAATTGACATGACTGTGCAAGTATTTCTGAAGAAATGAAGTCCATACCCCAATTTTTGTCATGTGGCGACAAGAGGAACATCTAACTGATGGCGCCCCATACGGATACATGAGCAGCACTGCACAACCCCCACACTTAACTTGTCCAACTTCATGAGCTGAAGTGAGAGCAATCAGAACCACGTGAGTAAGCCCCCCATAGAAATGAGTCGACGGTTTTCAACCATCAAATTCTTCAGGATAGTTGTACAGATCCATGAAAACAAGAAAGTGAAGAAAATGTCTGTTTCCTATTTCCTCTCTATCCAATTATGAGAGGTCTGGTATGCCAGTTCACAGTAGATACAAGACTTACAGTATCAGAAGGAAAAATCAGAATGAAGGTGCACCACACGATTATTTTACATTAGTTGTTACTAAGGTACTTAAACATATTGATAATTGGCAGGGCTCCGATTTACCAAAAGCGGATCCCTGAATAAAAAGCATGGAGAAAACTAACTCTTCATACTGTCAATTAGAAGTTATTTTATATGTTATCTTTTTAGCAATTTTGGCACGTGTCATGATTCAACAAAACTTATATAGGGGGCAACCTACCAACCTACTAATGATAAATTGAAATAGCTTCACTAGAATATATCTGATTTTGTGACAAGAAGGGGAAAATGTCAAGGACTGTCAGAATCCATTTTAGTATAAAAGAGGAAGCAGAAACCTTCTAGCACAAGATTGACGGTCTGGCAGCATGAACACTTCACCAATTTAGCCCCTTGTGGATAAGAAAGTAACTGTCGGCAACCACCACATACCATCTGACCCATTTCTGCATCATAACTTAATTACATAATGTATTCTGTTCAAAGCATCTCATAAATATAAACTGACTAAATTGGATGAGATGAACTAAAAGTCTGTTATGCTCTGTGAAAAGAACTGACCGGAAGAAACTGTTGCAGCATGTGATGAGGCTTGAGGCACTATAGGTTTCATCTGTAGTAAATGCGACATTGGTTGCTTTTCACTTTGGGGCCTTTCCTCCTCATTCTTTGTGCCATCTTGTTTGCGACCCATCTCCATTTCTGATTGGTGAAAAGTTTCATCAGTATCCTCCAAAATGTTCACCTTAAAGGTATACGTACTAAATGCACTAGTAGATCAAGAAACTCAAACGACACAATACAATTAAGTCAATCTTATCTTGAACTCCTTGGCATGAAACAGAGGTTCACTGCTCTACTACCCATTATATATACTAGTATGTTATTTTAAAGCATTGTAGTAGAGTTTACCAGAAGAAGCAACTGATGATGACGACTGAGGTGGTGGTGTATGCGGTGATGAATGTCCATTCATAGGAACGGATTCTGATCCCAGTGGATGTCCTTCTTTTTCAACATCACAGTCCTGGTTGCTCGCCATTTCAACGTCTACAAAAGCTAATGTTAGCTAGTTACAAAACTTTAAGGATACTGAATAAATAGAAATTGTCCACTGCAAAATTAGCACCAAACCCAGATATAATTTCTTAAATGGAATTGACATATCAGCAGCTGCTAGCCACTTTGCTATCTACATGCACAACATCGTAACAAAAAATATATATGTCAAACTTGTATATATGTTTGAAACATCAAGACTCAGGCAATTGAGTCAAATTGCTAACAAATAGGTTAAGGTTAAAGGCAGAAATAGTCAAAGGTTAGCTCCAAAAGAACCAAATGTCAAATTTTGATACCGCTAATCCGGACTTTTAAAGAGCCACAAGCCTTTAAGCTATGAACCCCTAAATATTTTTCTTAAAAACTTTGTTTAATTAATGAGAACCTCTCATGTTTTATGCTTATAAATTTTGGCCATACCAGGAATACCTTAAATGCCAAATCCTCCAACAGCTAGAACTTTCTCCACATATTAACCCCTAATTTGTCTTAATAGACAGTAATTGGGTATTGGAATGAAACCGAGCCCATATAGAGCAGTATGGATACGGAGGACTCATATAGACGACTACTAGTTGGGATTGATCTGCACTGTTGTTTGTATTGTCCCCTGATTATTTTCATATTTTGAATATACTTCATCACTAGTCATTTTTACATGCTCAATGGAATTAATTTCTTCTCAGTTTTGGCCTCCTTACTTGAATCACATCCCACCTGCAGTTTCAATCAACACAAAGACACAGGGTCATACCCACCTCTCTTACCATATTGATCAACAAGCATGAACTTACACTGAAGGTCTGTTACATAAACAAGTCCCGATTGGTAATTATATCAGAAAAACACAAGCTTGTGTCCATATGGCAAGTAATTGAGACTAGTGTATTTTAGCACATACCAATTGAACTTGTAAGCATGGACATTTCGAATCTGAATAAAAAAAGGAGGACTCACCAGCAAGAGGCGCTCCTTGTATCCCTGATTGTGGTGTAGATGTCTGTAGTGGCGGTAGTTGAGGGGTCAATTGCCATCCTGGCGGTGGACCATTATCTTCATCTTCAACGGCTTCCTCTTTCTTCTCCATTTCTATATCTGAAAGTCAGATGGCTAATTCTATTGAACCAAATATAAAGAACTCACGCATCCCCAAATTCCTCATAATCTTACTGGACAAGTGACAACTAGATGAAGCCAACATCTAAGCACACATGAGGGCATCCATAACACAGAAGATACTAATGCTATCACAAGCCTTGCATAGAATTACTTTCAATTGATTATATTAATCGTTTGGCAAGAATTAGCTTTTATTATCTCTTGATTATTCTCTTATCTTGAATATAATAATTCATCACTTGTCTTTTTGATGTGTTCTATGGAATTAATTTCTTCTCAGTTTGGCCCACCTTACTTCAATCACATCCACCTGCAGTTTCAATCAACACAGAGACACTGGGGCATGTCATCTCTCATACTATACTGATCAATAAATATGAACTTACACTGAAGGTCTGTTACATAAACGAAGCCCGATTGGTATTGTGGACTAATTCAGAAAAAATGAAAAACACAAGCATGCATGTACATATGGCAAGTAAAAAAGATTAGTGTATTTTAGCATATACCAATTGCTCTTGTGAACATGGATACTCATCTGAGTGAAAAGGAAAGGACTCACCTTCAAGAGAAGCTCCTTGTGTCCCTGATGGTGGTGTAGATGTTTGTAGTGGCGGTAGTTTAGGGGTCAACTGCCATCTTGGAGGTGGACTATTATCTTCATTTTTAATGATTTCTTCTTTCTTCTCCATTTCTATATCTGAAAGTCAGAATGTTAAATCTTATGAACCAAACAAATAAAGAAGACTCATCCATCCCCAAGTTCCTCATAATCTTGCTCAACAACTAGATGAAAGAATCATCTAAGCTCATTCATATAAGAGCATCCTTCATACATAAGATACTAATGTGGGACCATAAGCCCTGCATAGTAATACTTTCAATTGGCTAAATTAATTGTTTGGCAAGAATAAGCAAGTGAATTTCAATCCTTTAAGGGCTCGTTTGGTGTGAGGGATTAGAAATAATAGTGATGGGTTAAGGAAATAGTGATGGGATAAAAAAAAATTATGTTGTTTAGTTGGCAAGTCCGGGATAACTTATCCCGGGATTAATAATTAGTACCGGGATAAGTTATCCCTCCCCATGGGTGGTATAGTAATCCCGGGATAACTTATCCCGAGATAAAATAGGTAAATGCCAAATATGTCCCTTTAAATCCTTTTTATATATCATTTTTCACATTTATGTATATTTACATTTTTTTTAATACCATGTATAATAATATTTACTACTCCTTATTTTTATGATAATTATACATATTTTTCTATTAAAAAATTCTACTATATAAATATAATTTTTATTTATGAATTTATTTGACTAATTCTTATGTTTATTTTATTTTGATTTCTCATAAATTTTCTTCTCTTTAATAAACTTAAGAGGGAAGTTCTATTT
>JAJOOO010006027.1:0-12588 GCA_029582685.1 Solanum piurae
ACTATAGTTTAATGATTTTGTTGTCCAAATAAAAATGAAAAAAGATTTAATATGTAATTTTCATAACTTGAATGACCATCCAAGAAATTAACTCTGGTACTTGAAGCTAAGGATATTATGTATTTATTGTTAAAGCTAAATTATCAAAAACTAATTTTTTTTTCTTGAAATGGAATATGTGTTTGTGTGAGTGTGTTAATTTAAATTACTGAAAACTAATAGGTGTTTGTGTGTTGGAGGGGTAATAGATTTGTGTGGGTTTGTAAATTAATTAGGGTGACTTTTATTTTAAAAATAATTCATGTGTATTTATCAATTTTCAGTTGACAATTTTTTTTTACATTTCTAGGAAATGTTCAAGTACTCCGTATTACTTATGATAATAGTTTATTTTAAAAAAAATACTTAAACCAATCGAAGAGAAAATTGATTTTACTTTTCCATGTAATTTCACTATCTTTATTACTAGTTTTGCCTCGTAAAATATATAAATTCTAGTTTTTTTAAAAAAAAAGGAAGCATGTACTTATCATAATCTTAGATGGAAAAAAAATGTTATTTCTACAACCAAAATATATAAATAGAAATGAAAATAATCAAAGAAAAATAAAGTAAGTCTAAAAGATTCATTGTGTGTTAAAAACACCCAATACTCTCACACTTGTCAAGGGTTTGGATTAATTTCTCCCAGGATAAAATAGAACATTGTTTTCCAGTATCAGCAATCGATATTATAAAACTTTAGCAACAAGCAGAGTAAATAACACAACACTTGTTTTTATTTGAAAATTTTGCCAAGAAAAAAAGAAGAAATATAAGAATTATTTTTCCTTTTAGTTTAAAGAAAATTTCGTTTAATATTGTGCCATATGAGGTGAAGCCTCTGAGAAAATTTATAGTCATCAACAGGTACGATCGATGGTGAATATTGGAAAGGGGGTAACTTTAATTTCTATCGCAGACATATATCTTTTTGTTCGAAAGAAACAGATTCTTTTCCTGCAAATTTTAAATAATTCCGCAAATTAATAAATTAATATTAATATCAGGACAAAGGAAATAAATTAGTGAAAACGAAAAATAAGTTTGGTCCAAAAATCCATCAATTAATCACATCTTTAGCCAAAGTCAAGTTGAGCGATCACAACAGTACAAGAGATCATCTCTCTTTTTAAATAGCTAAAAGAAATATTTATTTTTAAAAGCACAAAGATCTACTCTTTAGTACTGAAGTTATTTAAGAAGGAGGAGGAGGAGGAGGAGGAGGAGGAGGAGGAGGAGGAGGTGGAGAAGAAGAAGAATGAGGAGAAGAAGAATGCGGAGAAAAATATTTTTGTTAAGAATATTTTTGTTATTCAAATCTTGTGTAGTTACATTGCAGATCTCCTCTTTATAGTAGTTGTGATATCTAATCACACTTGGCTATCCTAACCGATTTACACCTAATTGTAACTGCCTTAACTAATTAATGGAAAGTTAGTTACATAGTAACAGTGGTTAGGGAACACATATGGAGGACCAGGTTCACACATTTCATTCTGTCTTGTTCTTCTCATTCTCAACACTCCTTCTCAAGCTAGGAAGTGAGAAGATGTTCAGAACTCCTAGCTTGGAGCTAAGATGTTGCAGTTGCACTTTTGTGAGTCTTTTAGTGAGCAGATCAGCTGGTTGATCTTGTGTAGGAATGTACTTGGTAGACACTAAACCCTTGTGTGATTTTTTCTCTTATAAAATGACAATTAATCTCAATGTGTTTAGTCCTCTCATGATAGACTAGATTGGTTGCAAGTTGCATAGCAGCTTTGCTGTCAGTATGCATGTTGATAGGTAGTGAAACTTCAATGCTGAGTTCCTCCATTAAACCTTTCAACCATATAATTTATGTTACAGTGGTTGCAATGCTCCTATATTCAACTTTAGCTGAACTTCTAGAAACAATTGTTTGTTTGTTTGACTTACATGAAACTAGAGACCCTCTATACTGCACAAAGTAACCAGTTATTGACCTTCTTGTTAAAGGGAAAGAGGCCCAATCTGCATCACAATAAGCAGTGATAGTATTCTTTGAGTAACTGGACATTAGTAGACCTTGTCTTGGTTGATTTTTCATATATCTCACAATCCTTAATGTTGCAGTCATATGTGACTTCTTAGGCTGTTGTAGAAATTGACTTAATGTTTGAACCCCATAGGAGATGTCAGACCTTGTCATGGTTAAATAAAGTAGTTTGCCCACTATCCTTTGATAACCTCCTTGATCAGTTAAGGGATCATCTTTTGTCATCTGTGTCTCTTCATCATACTGTTTGGTAGTCAATTTGGAGTTGGTATCAATTGGAGTTCTAGCTGATTTAGCTGTACTTAGACCAGTTTTAGAAATTAATTCTAGTGCATACTTTCTTTGATGCATTAAAATGTCTTGCTTTGATCTGGAAAACTCAATACCTAAGAAGTACCTTAACTCTCTCAAGTATTTCATTTGAAAGCTTGCTTCAACTGATCCTTTGTTTCTTCAATTAGAGGTAGATTACTTCCAGTGATCAACATATCATCCACATAGATGAGAACAAGTATCATACCTATTGTTGTCTTCTTGATGAATAAAGAGTGATCATATTCACTTTGTTTGAACTCAAATTTCAGTAATGCCTGAGAGAGTTTTGCATTACATTGTCTTGGTGCTTGTTTTAGCCCATAGAGGAATTTAGTGAGTCTACACACTTTATTCTCCCCCTGGCTCTTAAATCCCTGAGGAAGGTCCATGTAAATCTCATCAGGTAGGTCCCCTTGTAGGAAAGCATTGAACATATCCATCTGATGAATGTGTCATTGCCTTTGAGCTGCAATAGTTAGTACTGTTCTCACAGTCTTCATCATCACCACTGGACTGAATGTCTCATTATAATCAATTCTTTCCTTTTGGCTATAACCTTTTGCTACTAGCCTTGCATTATACCTCTCTATTTCTCCTGTGCTCTTATATTTGATATTATAGATCCATTTGCAACCTATAGGCACCTTTCCCTTTGGAAGAGTAACTACTTCCCATGTATGATTATTTTGTAGTGCATCAATCTCAGATTGCATTGCCTTAACCCACTTAGGATCAGAAACAACTTCTTTGTAGCTTGTAGGTTCTGTGTATTGGAAGGGATCTTAGACAAATATGTTTGATAGGAATGACTTACCTGGTCATATGACAGATATTTGTCTAAAGAATATGGAGTATGTTTAGCATGGAGAGATATAAAATCTTTCATCTATAGTAGTGGTTTCTTTCCCCTTGTAGATCTTCTATTTTCTTCTTGTATCACCAATGGACCTGGAACCTGATCTATATTAAGTGCAGGATTATTGGTTTCTGCAAATATCTCCTCAGATGAACCTGTTCCTTGATCCTGATCAGCAATGATCAATTGATGTGGTGATTTAGTGACAAAAGCTGGTTGTCTATCATTTAAACCAGTGAACCTGAACAAAGGTGTATGTTGTTAATTTTGTATTTTGAAAGGAAATATGTCTTCGTTGAATATTACATCTCTGTGTACAAAGGAAACATGAGAAGTTAGATCATATAACAAGTAACCTTTTTTGAGTGGTTGCATAGCCTAAATGAACAACCATTCTGGACCTACTCTTTAGTTTATCTGGTTCTTGTAAACACAAACAGCCTAACACTCTTGAGATGTGACAATATAGGTTTCTTTCTAAATAACTTTGTAAAAGGAGTTTTGTTATTAATAACATGACTAGGATTTCGATTTATAATATATACTGCAGCTTGAACACATAAACCCTAAAACTTAATAGGAATGTTTCCTTGAAACCTAATAGCTCTTGTAAGCTCAAGAATATTCCTATGTTTCCTTTCAGCAACACCATTTTGCTGAGGAGTATAAGTACATGAAATTTGATGTACAATGCCTAAAGAAGTAAACATGGTTGAATACACATTATTCAAGAATTATGTACCATTATCAGTCCTTATGCACTTTGTAGTTTTATGAAATTGTGTTTTAAATGGACTAGGAATTGTTGAACAATGGTACACACATCAAATTTTAGTTTTAACAGAAAAACCCATGTATATCTAGACATGTCATCTACCACAGTAAGAAAGTATTTGTTTCCATTATGAGTGGAGGTTTTATAAAGACCCCATAGATCCATGTGAACTAAATCAATACATGCAAAACTTTTGGAGGTGCTAACTGTGAAAACGCAAGGACAAATAGTGCATTTATTAAGTTTCTCAGTTATACTACTTAAATCTGATGACAATATTTTCTTTAACACTGAACTAGATACATGCCCACATCTTCTATGCCACAAGTCTATATTTAGTTTAGAATCTACTTTTAGTAATGGAATAGAACAACTAGCTACAATATTGACATCTCTTGAACTTGTATTGCTTGATAGTATGTATAGTCCACCATCTTCTTTACCAATCATTTTCACCTTCCCATGTGAGAGATTCTGAAATATACATAAGTTAGGGAAAAAAGTAGCAGAATAGTGCAGTTCCTTACTGAGTTTAGATACTGATAAAAGATTAAATTGAAATTGTGGTACTTGGAGAACTCCAGTGACCACATCATTGTTAGGTAGGACACTTGAGCCAATAAACTCAACTAAGGAAACATCCCCATTGGGTAAATGTATTTTCTTTGGTTTATCAACCTTGCAAATAGTGGACTTGTTTAAAGAGTTCAGATCTATCATCATGTGATTAGTAGCACCTGTATCAATAATCCAACAAGAAGTAGAATCAATTTTGGTAGTAGAGTAGAAACAAGTGTTTGTACCTGATCCATTACCTACTACATTAGATGAATGAACTTGTTCTGGGGCTTTGTTTATAAACTGGAGCAATTGTTGATATTGATCCTTTGATAGATGACATGGTTTTAATTGGTTGTTCCCTCTATTTGAAGTCTGCCCATAGTCACTTGCAGTGAGTTGAGTAGAATGACATGTAGTCAGATGTTTGTGAGGAACAGACCCTGTACCTTCCATCATTGCATTATATGCAGTGTTAGGTTCTTTCTTTTTTAACCTAAAATCTTGAGGATACCCTATTAATTATAACTTGTAACACTTATCTCTAGTGTGATTCTTAAGCTTACGATAATCACAGTAAACATTCCCAACCTTCTTGAACTTCTGAGTACCACCATTTCTTGAGTACATATCTAACTCATACGTTTGTTGTCCAACACTAGGATTAGAACCTAATATTTCTGTTGTAGCCACTACTAATTTTTTACTCTCATCAGACGTAACCATTGAATATGCTTGATTTACTGATGGTAGTGGACTCATCAACAAGATTTGAGACATTGCTTGTAAGTAAGAGTCATTTAATCCTATAAGGAACTGAAATAATTTGAGTTTTTGCAGATGTACCAAATACTCTCTGGATCTGTCACATTCACATGAGGGGGCAGACACCACAGCCTCAAATTCCTCCCACAGTCCTTTCAATCTTGAGAAGTACACAGACACAGAACTTGTTCCTTGAGTTATAGTGACAATCTCTTGATGTAGATTGAATGTTCTTGACCCATCTATCTTGTTAAACCTTTCATACAGATCCTCCCAGACATTTTTAGCACATGTTGCATACATGATACTTCAGAGAAGCCCTTTCTCTACAGAATTCATGAGCCAGGATAATACAACAACATTCACCCTTTCCCAGATACATTCTAATCCTTGAAATTTATCCTTTGGGCATGATCCATCCACTAACCCCATTTTATTTCTTCCTAACAGAGCTACCTTCATCGACCTATTCTCAGCACCAGTTAATTGAAAAGATATGATTTGATTTCCACTTACATCAGACGAGTAGAGAAACAGGGGATGATTGTAATCAATTGCTGAAGTTGGATTTTCAGTTCCAGCTCCTGAACTTGATTCTGCATTTGAGCCAAAAATTATTTTAGCATTTGTACCGTTCTCATTGCGTTTCTTTGCACACTTGTGATCGATCAATCTTAGTGGAATTGTTGATTGATTTATTCAACTAGGAATACCAGTTGATAAAACTCTGATACCATGAAGTTATTTATGAAAGAAGAAGAAGAAGAAGAAGAAGAAGAATGAGGAGGAGAAGAAAAAGAAGAAGAAGAATAGAGAGAAGAATGAGGAGAAGAATATTTTTGTTATTCAAATCTTGTGTAGTTACATTGTAGATCTCCTCTTTATAGTAGTTGTGATATCTAATCACACTTAGTTATCCTAACCAACTTACACCTAATTATATTGTAACTGCCTTAACTAATTAATGGAAAGTTAGTTACACAGTAACAGTGGTTAGGGGACACATATGGAGGACCAGGTTCACACATTTGATTCCGTCTTATTCTTCTCATTCTCAACAAGTACCACCGATAAGAAAGAAATGAACTTTATTTTCCTCTAAGTTATTTTCTTCAATTTCCCAATTCACATTACAACTCATCTTTTATCGTTTAACTAGCTAGATGTGTTTTAAAAAATGTGCACCAGCTTGATGTCCCCTCAATTTTGTTACTACTTACTATATTCATAATTTTCATTGCTATTATATATGTTGCTTTATTAATATTGCATTGTTGTGTATGAAATACAAGTATTGATAAGATAACCAATTTTTTTAGCGTTTGTAAGTGTTCCCTTCGGCATTATAGAATGTGATTTTAATATTTAATACCTTAAATTTTCACCTTATTTGAAAATAAAAAAGTGACTAGTCCACTTTAGTATAAAACAAAAAAATTAACAAAGAAGTAACATTATTGGGGAGGAAAATTAAATAAACGAAAATGGAAACTATAACAAACATACAACGTCCTTAGCTTGTAGGTTAATTATTATCACAAAAATAACATAATACTAAACAATAATTTATTGATGAATTAATTTACATTCATTAACAGTATCGTATGTAAGAAATCATGTAAACATTCTTTATAGTATTGTCAATGTACATAATTTAAACTATCGAAATACATATGAATTACATAAATACTTTATTCAATAATAATACCACAATCCCAAAAAAAAAAAAAAATTCATTGGGACTAAGAAGAGTTGGTGCCATCAGAGGGGTTAATCTTTTTCTTATCATTCTTGAAAGTGGACACCACAGTTTTGCCTATCTTTTCAATAGCCATTGCCTTCACTGACTTCTTATATTTCTTTGGAAACACACTTTCATTCTTTGATGTGCCTTCTTTTCCCTTTCCATTATTCTCCATGTCTTTGTTGATAATATATATAAATAACTAAGTAAATAAAACTGTGTCATTCTCTGTAACAACTTAAATTTTTAGATGAAATAATCACACAGTACTTCAACAATCTCTTCTATTAGTACTTATGAATATGAGGGAGTGTATTAATGCTTTGTTGCGTTTAGCTTGTGATGTTTTGAGGAGTACCTATGTTAAGGTATTTATAGGAGTTTTGTGGCTTTTGTTTATGGTCATGAAAGTTTTCATGTAACTCTAGTTGAATTTCTGAGTAATTAGCTTATGCAAGATTAAAGGAAGATTGTTAATTATTTCTTGCATGGAATGTGTGTGTGGGTTTTTGGGGTTTGAGAAAAAAAAATTGCTGTATGATTTTGTTGTGCAAATAATAATAATAATAATAAAGTAATTTTCGGATTGTTAATTTTAATGTGAAGTCATGTGTGTTATTAAGAAATTGTGTGTGTGGATGAGCTAGGAAAATAATTTTCATGCTAATTTAAATTACTGAAATCTAATTTTCTATATAGTTTATTTATTTATTATCGCATAGTTGTGTGTGTTGTTGGGGTAATAGGTTTGTGTGGGTTTGTAGATTAATCAGGATGACTTCTAATTATTTTTTTATACATTTCTAGGAAATGTTCAATTTATTTTAAAAGAATAGTTAACCAATTGAAGAGAAAATTGATTTTATATTTGCATGTAATTTCACTATCTTCATTACTAGCGCTGCCTTGTAAAATATATAAATAGTAATTTGTTGTATAGGAAGCATGTCCCTTTCATAATCTTACCTAGAAAGTATCTTAAATCTCAAATAATCAGCTAGCTAGATGTGTTTTAAAATATATATTAATGGCACAAAGAAATTAATATGTAAGTAATATAAGATTTAATGATTTCGCAAATTCAGGAATAAGGACACTCGAATTATTAATTTCAATTTCAATTTTTCATGTCTATACCTTTTGCTTGGAAACTTTATGCTTAATACATAGAAAACCTTCTAAAATTAACAATTTATGTAATTTCTGGTTGAATTTCTAAGTTAGTTCAGGTAAGATTGAGAGAACGGATGTGTTTGATATGAAGTTACATATTTTTCAATTTTCTCATGATTTGTTCAATCTAGGATCAAGATCGGGGGTAGGTCTCAAGTCACTTCATTGGGTGTCGGGTCGTGGTTGGGGTCGGTGTTCAAATCCTGGGCTAGAGTTGGGCTAGGGTCGAATTGAGAATCAAATTCTACGGTGGGATGGAGTCAGTATAGAGGATTGGGGCTAGGATCGTGTCTCTGGTTGGTATTTGGGTCAAGTCGGGGTGGAGACACGTGTTTGAGTCTATGTTAAGACTGGGGGTCCGAGTTTGATGTCATATCAGTTAGACATTTTGAGTTTGTTGCCTCAACATTTCCTCGCGGTGACAAGGAGACCCTTCAGCGTTATAGGATATAGTGGTTTCAATATTTATCTTTAAAATGTTCACCTCATATTAAAATATAGTTTGAGTACTCTCTTTTTAAAAAAGATAAATAAATAACGAGGATAGGGAATGAGGAAGGAGAAATTGTTGGATTTTGGGTCTTTTTTCCCTTCCTATGTGGATAAATAAACGTCCAAGGTTTTGGGTCTCCTTTATTTCCTTTGTGGATAAATTTAGCTCAAATTTGACTAGCTCACTTTTGTCCATAAGCCCAATATTGTGGTGCATATGTAAGACTTTCTTTTTAGGTCTTATTTTGAAGAATCACAAGAGATTGAGAGTAGCCATATAGAGAGAAAAGTGAGAGAGTGTAGATTTTCGCACAAGCCCTAGTAACCAATTTCAAATCGTGATCTCCTCTTCGTTTCTTATCTGATTGAGCTGATTTTTGAACAGCTTATTCCTTTCAACATAATCTTTGATTGGGAACTGAGAGAAGGTGATTTGGAGTCCTGTAGCTCCATATTTTTTCTTGTGAACAGTACTTGCGTATTTGGTGTTTTTGCTCCTTTTATTTCTCTAGTTTTTTGTGCTATCTTATAGTTGTGTTGCTCATTGTTTGACACTTTGTTAGTGGACATTTTGGAGAACACTTTTGTAACTCTTGTTGATTTTAGTGGAGCTTTGACCTTGTTTTACTCTTCACACCGAAGATGTTTTCCACGTTAAATTAGGTGTCTCGTGTGTTGATTTATTTTGTTTGCTTGGTTGATTTGCCTGTTGCCCCAAACAATGTTTTTCTTGCATTATTTTGTCTTCTCTTGGTTTAAATAGAAGAAAAAGTTTTGACTTGGGTTTTTCTCTGCTATTGTCTTGTCGTGCACATTTATTTTGTGCTTGCCTTTACCCAATATAAATGAGGGAAGGATTATAATTAAGGTCGAAAATCGAACTTCAAGTGAAAGTTTAGATAGTCAATCAACTGAATACGTATGAATAAGACTCCCCGAATTTCAAGTACTCCACTTTAGTTTAAATTGAGAAATTAACAACGGAATAGCACAATAGAAGAAGAAAACTAACAAAAGGAAACGAAGACTCGGAATAGCACAATAGAAAACTAAAATTCACTCTCATTGAAAAACAAAATACTACACCATAGTTACTAATGAATTTAACTTATATACATCAACAATATCAGGTAAATAGTGTAAGCATTATTTTTTATAATACTGGCGATGTATATAAGTTAAACCCTCGAAAGCTTCAGAATCAAATAAATACTAATTTATTCAATAATATTAGCATAATCCAAAAGGCAAGTTCATTCATTAGAGATATGGGACTAACTACTAAGAGGAGGTTCCATCAGAGGGGTTAGTTTTTTTCCTATCATTCTTAAAAGTGGACACCACAGCTTTGCCTATTTTTTCAACAGCCATTTTCTTCACTGACTTCTTATCTTTCTTTGGGGACACACTTCCAATATTCTTTGATGTGCCTACTTTGTCCTTTCCATTATTCTCCATATCTCCTCTTAGAAATAATTATGAATATGAGCAAGTGTAGTGTATTATATATTGCTTTGTTGCTTTAAGTTGTGGTGCTTAGAGAAGTTCATATGTTGAGGTATTTATAGGAGTTTAGGCTTTCTTTATGGTATTCTTCTTAATGTTTTCATATAACTTCTTCATGAATTTCTAAGTTAGCTCATGTAAGATTGTTGTCTATTTCGTGCATGGAATGTGTGTGTTTGGAATTTGTATTTATTTTTATCTCAAGTCTTGTGTTATTAAAAAGTGTGAGTTCGTAGTGATGCACCACTAAACTATTACAATTTGTTAATACAAGCTAAATTAGTTTCTAAAATCAAAGTAATTTTTATTTACAATACTTTCTCCCTCAATGTATGTGAAGATGTTCAGAACACAAGGGTCAAGGCAACTTTAATTTTTTTAATTAAGAATTCAGGTATAGACTCTTTAAATAGACTCTGGAAACTAAAATCCAGAGTCAACAGGCTCAGTGAGGGTGACTCCAACACTAAGTTCTTCCATACAACAACTCTCAATCAAAGTAGAAGAAATAAAATTGTTGCCTTTCAAATCCAAGAGGGTTCCTGGTTGTACGACCTAGTGGCCATCAAAGCCCATCAACGTTATAATTGTTCAAGAAATAATTACTCACTTCAAAAAATGAAAGGGAAACATGCAACTATGATCATGAAATTAGATCTGGAAAAAGTATTTGACAAGTAGAATGGACTTTCATCTAGAAAACCATTGTATACAAATAAAAATGTACGACAAACATAAATATATGGCAAATTTTGTTAAATGGAAACCACCATCAATCCAACTAAACACGGACGGATCATTCAATATGGAATTAGGAAAATGAGGCATATGAGGAGCCATTCGGGATACAGAAGGGAATTGGATAGCTAGATTCATGAGGAACATCTTCAAAGCTACAACGATCCAAACAAGCTATGTGGCCCATTACAGGGGATGAAATTGCACTAGACAACAAGTTGGTGCCATTACAAATTGATATAGATTGTAAGGAAACTACACATTATTTACAAAATGATCGTTCTGATTTATCTAACATCTTAAATGATTGCAGGGTACTACTTTTCCAGCTAGGGACCCCCCCCCCCCCTTGCCAACATAGATATCGAGAGGAGAACCAAGTGGCATATGCTTTAGCTAAAGAGGGGATCTAATCTATCAACAATCATTTCTCTTGTGCACTGGATAGTTCCACCTTTGTTTGTGTCCAAGAAGTTAGAAGCAAACAAGGAGGGAACTCTTTTTTTAGGCTAACTAAGTCATCTACTAGTCGTGTCTTTGTAATATCTATTGTACTACCCCCTCTACCCACATACTAAACAACGATTCCACCATAATCCATGTAATGATGCATATTAAGTCTTATTAATATAATAATATTTATTTTTACCAACAAATAAAAAAGAAAGAGACTCCCATATAATAGAATGTGTTTAGTTTAAATAATATTAAGTGTATTGTTATTATTTTATTATTTTATTATTTTTAGCCAAATAGTAGTCTAGCTTACATATATCGAGTGGCCGGTTACTCATGACAAAAAATATAGTTAAATAGAAAATTATTGTTGATAATTGACACAAATCAATCTGTAATATATATATATACTTGTTCATAATCCATCATTAACAAAGAGAGTAGTCGATGATTGTTGGTAAAGTGGTTGAACTTTTACAACAATGAAAAAATTAATTAGAAATAACAATATGAATGAATTGAATAACAATGGCTGAGAACTAAGAATAATATAATAGATGAACTGGAGAATTATTTTATCATTGGAGAGTAATTTTTTGATGAATAACCTAAATTTTTGGTTGAAGAAGGGGGTTTGAAAGGGGAGAAATCGAAATCTTTGGAAGGGAAGAAATTTATTTTTTATTTTAAATAGTGTAATTTAAACTTTGAAGATGGAAAACAAATTTGCAATTTAAGACTTTGAGGCTGAGATGTTAGTCATTTAAGGCTTTGATGGTAGAAAGTATTTTATATTATTTAAGACTTAGGTTTAAGGATTTATAATTTTTTAACTTCAAATGATGATATTATAAATAGTGTCTTTTTCGCCAACAAATTAAGACTTGGGGCTAGTTTGCAAATTGAATTTTGAAAATGACATTAGCAAAGTTAGTAGAATCTTCAAGAAACCCTAGAGTCCCATTTTTATTTTTTATGTATAGTTGTGTTCTACTAGTCTCATCACTTCATACTCTATGCGTTGTATTTGTTGCGGCTGAGATAAAGAGAACACACATTAGTGAAGAGGAGGACATCTGTGACGATGAATAAAATCATTTTCACCCTGAATCATCTCCATAGATTTTTCAAAATTAAAACTAATGAGTCAA